>JAODAC010041943.1:0-11695 GCA_027575185.1 Mimaenictus wilsoni | reverse complement strand
TATTGTATAAGAGAGGATAGGTTGACATGTACAAAGGGAATAGGTGAATGCCAAAATAAAGGTTGCTTATATATATATATACTAAAAGATATTGACGTAGTTAGGGCGCAAGTCCACCTCAATCATGCGCAGATGCGACCAACTATCAGCTAATATGTGTGAAAACAAGGCGCCTAAACAGTTTAGGAGTTTAGTACACACGTCATACATGTCAATATAAGTACAAACAGAACTACAAATACAAATATAAATACAAATATTTTTGAGTTCAATAACATTTGTTGTCCAGCCAAGTGGCGTAGTGGTATAGTCGATGACCACTGCCTATGAGGTCCCGGGTTCGATTCTCGGTGGGGATGCATATTAAAAGTGAATTCATCTTCTTATCAATAGTGGTAGCCTCTAATATGACTAATTACGTTGAAAAAATAATTGAATAGAGCTAATGACCATAGCAGTCGATGCTCGGTAAAATCTAACAAAAAGAAACATTTGTTATGTTACGATGCCCGGTTGATTCAATATCTTGGGCCCCACACTAAAAATCACGAAGCTGTATACTCTATGTGACGGCGTCTTCAGGTGTTTTGCTCTGATTGGAACCGTGATAGATGAAATGTGGATCCAGGGTTCCACCGTGTTCTTACCCGAGTTGTTTCCTTGCTCATCCTGTTCTTCCGCTGCTCAAATAAACTCCTCATCAACCCCGACTCGGTGCTGGATTTCATGGCGCTGCTGACGTGGAACATATTTTCACCATATGCACCCCACTACCCCCAATGGCTGGCTTAAACAGGCCTCAGTCGTTCCTATGGTAGAATCCGTTGACGTTTCCTCTAATTTCTCTTCTTTCTCTACCTTGATTTCGAGACCTAGTTTCGCATTTTCATCTTCTATTTCTCTTTTTGGTCTCTTTGGTCTCTTTGATATTTTGTTATCCTCATCCGAGGCCGATCCAATTGTTTATTCTGTTATACTATTACTATAAAATAATAATTGTAATAAATTTATAACACAATGTTACAATATCGTGAATATGTAATAGACTTTAGTTTAGGAATGGTTAATTTTGCTCCACGATCAAAACTAGGCTTACAATTAGACAAATTTAATTTAGTTTTTCGTCACGATAGTGCATTTCGATATTTATCATTTTCATACCATTGTAATATTATGTTTAATTTACTTCAAATTACATTTGTTCAAAATATTTAAACCAACCCTCACGTCAGCGTAGCGTCTGCATCGCCTGAGGCTTTCAACAATATCCGAAGAAGATATATTCTGAATGCGAAATGCGCGGGTTTAAATCAAATCAGTAAGAACCCCGAGACGCTCGGGCGTCTTACCAAACACCTTGTGTTACATCAATAAACGCGCCATTTGCGTGTGTTGAATTCCAAATGGCGACAGGCGACAAGTGAAAATTTCATTTGCATCTGAAATAAACAAATCCCTTTCTGGTAAACATATTTAAGACAAATACATCTATGTATGTACATATATTCCTTCCGGTGGATTTTATTACTTTCTATAAATAAAACCGAAATTTGAAGATATTTCAGATATTTGATTAACATGGATATAAGGAGCTGTTGCCATTGTTAGAATAATGTAATACTAGTAATCTACCTGTGGATTGCCTCGGGTGATTGCTACCGAATTCTCCAGCCAATTCCAAAAGCAATCACAATTTCGCAACATAGCTCCTGGCAAATCCAGTGTGTACGTTGATTAAGAATAAAAATTAGCAGAAGATATGTAGAATGTTTCGAAACTATGACAAAATATCGATGAAAATAACGAAACTTATGGGTATCGCATTAATAAATACACTCGAAGACGGCCACTGACAGCTTTCCAATGTATTTAAATAATTAGTAAAGGCTTTATTTACTTTTATTAGGAATATTTCTCGAAGTCGTTTAATGAACTTTCTTGTAATCTATTCAGACCATTTTTTGTTGGACACTAGACGGGTCTCTTGAAGAAAAGTTTTTCTTATCTCATTTGTAGGTCAATGAATTTAATTTACTTCAAATGTCCTTTTCAAGGTAGATGAAGTTTTACCTGAACATCCTTTTTTCTTAATTATAACATGACTCCAATAGGATATTGATGAAGCCTTATTGATTTATAAAATACTTTAAAATGAATACTCGTTTCGTGTTCAAAGTTGTCCCTAGACGGAGATGAAGTTGTGATGATGAAGAGCATACTGACCCCGAAAGGGTCGCAAGAAAAAGTCCGTGGGTGCATTAAACAATTTGATTTTCATAATTATTTGTATTTATGTCATCTTGACAATCAGGTTCGAAGGAAATTGAAGTGTCTTGAAATGAGAGTCGCGAGTTCGAAGGACCATGAAACACCCTGAAAGTACGCCGTTCTCAGAATCCTTAGTTGTACTCAGAATCCTTATTTACACTGAATGTGTGGTGATGCACCAAAAGACTAAATATACCAAACGTATGTATCCGCATATAACCTACTAGGTCATTTTGGTATTTTTGTTTTATTTATTTTTGTATTTTTGATATTTTTGATAATTCGGTTCGAAGGTTTAGTAAGAGTTAAGAGATCCAGTTCGATGGACCATGAATCACCTTGAAAGAACAAGGACCCTACATCAAAGAGTAATTTCCTAAAGTTCATCCAGGTGGTCTGATTTGAAAGTTCCTAGTTGTATCAATATTCTTAAAATTTATTAACTTTGTGGTAAAGTTTTCGTTCAAAAGCACGACAACCTCGGGTATTTCTGATTCGTACCTTTGAAACACGTTAATTTTTTAATTTGCCCACCGGCACGTAAATTTAACGTCTCTGGGCATTGTAAAACATCTCAGAGACGACAGCCGCTATTCTGGAAGACATCGTAATCTAATGATGCTATTTGTTCGCAAAGGAAAATCATCCAGTCTCGCCCAGTTTCGACGGTCGTGCACTGCATAAATAATTACCGGATTCTGATGGTGTAATACGACCATGAAGATGGAGATAACCAACGTGAAGAATTCCGAAAGGAGCAAAATCAAGCCGCATTGTTATAGATCTACGTATTTCTTTCTCGCGCCAGCGTCTGGCGAAAATGCAAATTTTGCTGGCTTTTCAGTTCGAGTTTAGGTTAACACTGTCAACGAGGTCGACCCTGTAGGAAATTCGGAAATTATATCACGCACGGCGTTCATCACGTTCATAAACACGAATTTAATTGGCTACGACATGTGTCACTCTCGTGGCTTATTGTAATATATGCCTTCGTCAAGCGTTATGGTAAGAGTACTTACGGTTTGGAAAATTGCACTGAACCTACGCACATCAGCGTACTTCTAAACAATTTACGCCTTGCTTGCTTCAATGCGAGCATTTATTACATATACAAAACACAATTTCTTTGAACAGTATTGCGTGTTGCTTTACGTTCTTATAATAATAAACATTCTATATTTTCGGATAGATTAATTATAAGTATTTATACACTTAATGCAGTACATTTTCATACGTGTTCGTTAGGAAAACATATAGGTAATCCAAATTAAATAATAAATTAGCAAATATTTTTTGAAAAGTTTTTTTTAAATTAATCCTGGGCAGTCAACGCCACTAGCACCAAATTTGTTCTAGATTGCATGGACCAATACGATGGGCCAATAACGGAGATAAACTTTGAAAAGGCTAGAATCTCTTTGGCTGACTTCCCCTTGAATTCAGCAAGACTTAGCTGCTCGCTGTCTAGCAAAGAAAGGCTTTTCGCTGCTAGGGATGCACAAGTGCAGAGTAGGTGCTCGGTGGTCTTCACCTCCGATTTCCATAGTCTGTCGCTGGTAAGGTCACCTTTGCCAATATTGGCTAGGTGGTACAACACCTCGGCATGACCTGTCAGTAGGTTAACAAGTAGCCTAATATCGCTTTTTTCAGCTTTATAGTTTCTTGGGCTCTGTTCTGTGATACATCTAGCAACCTCTTGGCCTGCCTAGGACCCTCGTTCCTCCAGGCGGTCTCGTGACTGTCACGATACCAATTCTAGATCCATTCCTTCACTGTGGTCCAACCTGTGGATAATCCACAGGTTGGTTCAGGGCCATGGATGATGGTTTCTGCTGCCTTCTTGGCTAGCATGTTCGCATTTGTATTGCCTGCAATACCTTGGGCAGGGCAGGCACCCTCTGTATTGTGAGTTTATTTCCTCGCCCCAACTTCTTGAGCACATTTTTGCAGTTCCAAGTTAGCCTTGACTTACACTGCTCATCGTAAAGAGCCGTTAGGGCCGCTTCACAGTCTGTCATGATATAGATGCATTTGCCCTTGTACCTCTATCACCATGATTTCTGCTTGAGTTATGGAGGGGGCCTTACCAACAGTAATGGATTCGTTCCAATTTGGCCAGTGAATTCCAATGCAAAGGTTCACCCCCTTTACCGATGCGTCTGAGTACCAGATCACATTATTCTTGTCCTCGGTTATGAAAAGTCTTACATTATCACGTTGGAAGGATCATGGAAAGAATTAATGATTCGGTTCAAATACCTTCGAAGACAGTTTTATTTGGCGTGACTAGTTAAGCATTTAACGAAGATTTAACGTAGTTAACGTGATATTAAACGCATTTAACAACATATCTAATGCCTTTGACGAATATTTAACATTTCTATTATATTTGACGTATTTTCCTGGTATTTAGCACATTGAACATAAATTTAACATATTTAACGTGAAACACAATGCACTTTACTTTGCCCTAATAAACAAAAACAAACAAAAAATTAAATTGCAATACCAATCAGACCAATCAAAATTCCAAATAGCTTGTTATACATTTTTATTCTAATACAATACCAATATCATTTTAAAACTCGACTTTATCATTATTTGCATGACAAATAACAGGAACTACAGTTTGAAATTGCAACAGGTGGAATGAAATATTATAAACACTATGAAACATCCTAAATCAGAGAATGTATTTCGCTAATGTCAAAACTATTTCCTACAAAGTAAACAAACTACCTGTAGTTACGAAATGTGCTCTGTTTGTACAGGTACAAAAAAGGAATTACCTCTTTCTATTTTGCTTTCGCGGTAGAATTTCTATCGTGTCTTTTTAACGACAACCATGAAAGTGAAATACGAGCAAATATTACGTGTTACCGGTTGTAAAAGAGTATGTAAGACAAGATTAAGTTTATAAAGCGCATTGAAAATTTGGATGTTTTTAGGTGGTTTATCTTCGGAAATTACCTATATTGAATCAAAGAATTTTAACCAAACTCCAAGGAGTCTTGTTGTTTGTTACATGGTGCTTTGCTAACTTTGCAATGCAATCTTCCTGTAGGTTCCGGTGCCTGCGACTTTCTCTTGTCCATCTGACAATATTTGGCACATCTAGATCGTTTCTTATTGCACTACTTCTTATTTTGTCTCGAAGTATAATACCTTTGACTGATGTTAAAGTTCTCATTTCTTCTCCTTCTTCGTCATTGATAGGCAATTTTACCTGTTCATCTTCAGTGATCATCTCGAAGTTGATCCCTCCATTTCTTGCGGGGTCTACCAAAGGATCTTCTGCCTCTCGGTAATCTGCCTATTGCGATCTTGACCACTCTGCAATCGTAAATGCGGTCTATGTGTTGCTTCCATTGTTTATTGTTTTACATTGTTTTCATCCTTAAGGTGTCCGTAGTTCGATATTGTGATTCCCAGGTATTTGAATTCGTTTATTTGTTCTATCACAGTTTCGTCTACCTCAAGTTTGCAGCGAATTGGCTGTGCAGCGATGACCATGCACTTAGTTTTATGAGGGGTTATTTCCATATTGTATGCTTTGCGGATTGGTTAAATATGTGCAGCATTCTCTGCATGTTGTCCTCCTGTATTAGCGATGAGTGCATCATCATCTCATTTCTGTGATGCACATTTTAAAACTTACAAAAATTGAGCTGGTCGAGATATTTCTTCCGTTCTTTTTTCATCATAAAGTTGCACTCTTTGTAACCCTCTTGAGTAGACAATAATTATCACTACCGGTAAGTTGCCAATTCGTATTTTATCAGTCAATGCTTTGCGAAGATTGCGTATTGAACGCGCTTTAAAAAATGGTCGTCAACATGAATCAATCTTTGGTACATATAGAAAAGTATAGTTAATTATCGTTATTCCTAGTATAGATATAAACAAATTTAGCATATGAAAAACATTAAGGAAATTTCAAATTTAATTAAAAATTAATAAAGGAAACTTTTCTTGAAAAATAAGAAATGAACCATTTATTTCTTCAGCAGTAGCATAGTGCAAAATATAATTTTCTTATTGTCTTTTGCCTATTTCTAAATACCGATAACCCAATGATATCAAACAAATCATGAATATTAATAATAGGTCTCGGCGTTAATTGCCTTCTAATCGGTTTCATGTGTCTGGGTCATGGACGCGTCAATATTTAATTGCGTCAAGATAATCAATTTCAAATATTTGCAAATCCTCTCAAAATTAAACACTTTAATGCAGGTACAGATTAATTGGATTATTATTCATGACACTGTGTAAAATCTGTCTGAAAATCAACAACTTGTCAATGAAGCAATCTGCGCGAAAATCAACACCAACCCGATGATTCCACGACGGGTATATGATGTTTACACACTTGGTGTCGTCATCGAAGCAAGCACATCAATATTGATTCATTCAGAATAAAAAAAACAATTGTACTCTGACGCACGGGGTATCTATCTGTGGCGGTATGAGTACTCTTATGCATAGATTACACTGAACGCGATTCGGCGTCGTTTAGTGGCTCAAATACGTTACGGTCAGTTTTTTCTTGGCGCTAAATAAACGCGAAATGCGGATTTTGTGACACATTTCAGACACTGTGTGTCGGCGCTGGCATTGCATTGCCCTTTGGCAAATTACTGCCTCGTCAGCATCTGGTGAGTCACACAGTGCCAGCAGTTTACCTAACAGTAATGCAATGCCGACACCGAGTCGCGTTCAGTGTAATCAGGCCATTAGAGTTTTTTGACCGGCGCCGCCAGTCTGACCGACGCCTTAGATATTCAAAGTCGGAATCTCTCGAATCTGAGTGGGGCTATTTTCGCACGTAATTTGTGGTAATGCACATAAAGTCAAGAAATAAACTGCTTAATGTCAGATATACATAAAACGAGAAAAGCCACAAAGTACACATGACCGCGTCAACATTTAATAATTCCAAAGAGTGTGGTTTGTGTAGTCCTAGATTTCTTTTTGTGTTTTAGTTCTTTGCATCAGCAAGTGGTGAAATTTTCGAGTTTTGAAGAGAAATGTAATGTTCATAAAGGAATAAACGATTGAAAATATAAAAGTGAAAATGTGCAGATATATTGATTATATCAGTCATGCTAAACCACATTGTTGAATCTATTTAGTAATAATAATGATGAAAATGATAACAAATGTCCAGCCATGTATTTCATATATTTATATTTCATATATTTCGATCAATTCCGATGGAGTATCAGGGATTCAGGGAATGGACTATATATCACCAAAATGTGTAAAGGAAGAAGAGAGATGTATTCTTATTCACTCATCCTTATTCACGCCAGTGCCGATTGAAGGTCGTCCGCTATGCACTTAATGATCACATCCAAAGTAACGCAAGAGACTCAGAATCGGCAGGTTGTCGACGTACTGATCTAGGTCATTCCACAAAAGTAAATCCTGTAGGCTAAAGCCCAACTGCTCATGTAGCGTATGGCAGAATTCTAGAATGACCTAAATACAAATATTTACATTAGAGATGTTCGACCCGCACTTGCATAACATGTTAGAAAAACGCGATTCGCATTTCCGATGCAAAGCATACATCTTTAGGCATACTTATGCCAAGAGAATAGATCCAACATCATTTATATCTTAGTCTCACAGTGTAATTTTTGAAATTTGCAAATATTTCTAATCATTTTTCTTGTTGAAGTGCTATACAACAGATTCTTACCGCATGCACTTTCAATAATTTCTCAGGGCGAAATATTATTGTACTGTACACTAAAGTGAAGTCCATCTTTCTTTATCTCCCAATTACTCCAACCAGCAAAGTTCTATCCCTTCCAATTTCCGGAAAACCAATTTCCAAATCCATCGATTCTAATAACATTTACACCAACTCCACTTCCCTTCATGCCAAGGATGCAAGCAATTTAAGCTCCAGGAAGGACTTTTCCCAGCCGATTTTCTCGATTTTTAGCCAATCAAATTCCTTTACCAAGGAATACATCTGTATCCGCTCACGCGTCTTGATGAAATTAATACCCCGCGAGTTGTAAGTTCTCGGGGCCTTGTTTGAGGCTTTACTGACTTAACCCGCACAGTAAATCCGACACGCCGACAATACTCGGCAACAACACACAAATAACACAACACAATATATGTAGAGAGAATGGTGTAAAGAATGCGACTTACTTGTTCCAATGCTGGTTAAAAAGTGATTTTATTTTGAGTTCTCTTGTGGTGGTGAGGTACACAAAATGCGAGTTTTCAAGGGGTGGGGTAGCCGTCCTGGGGCATGCGCCGCTTAAGCGGTGCTGCCATCATTACAACATTACCACTAAATTTAGGGTGCAACAGTCCCCAACAGCGCCGGTGGCGCGGGCAACATTTATTTTCTAACCTTAAAATTTTCTATTTTCTACAACGCTTCTCAAAGAGACTTGATTAAAACGTCATTAATCTCATCATTATTTATTTTACAACTACTCAATAACTAGGTTCTTAACATAGAAGTAACTTTAACAAGTAGTTCTGACAAATATAGGTCACAAGTTTCTCAACTGTGTATGTGGGGTGCGTTACGCTCGAATAAACAAACAGGCCTAAAATTGTCCTTTCCGTGCGTGACGGATGAGAGATACTATTAAGCCTTTCCGGGATCCACATATTTCATCATGCGGTAAATTGAACAGAGATAGGATCCAGTAAGTTCATCAGCTCATTATATATGCGTGAAGGGAAGACAGACAGACTGGCCATGACGCGTTACATTATGATGCGGTTTATATATCAATAACAGGTAATGCCTTCAAAAAGAATTTCGTTGATTAATATTCCTTATATTCTTTTCCATTAAAATATCATACAATGTAAATAATAAAATATCTAAATCCTGAAAATATACAATAAAAGAAGCTATGATAATAAGCCTATCTTTGCCAATTATCTATTCTCCTTAAAATTATAAATGCCAATTAAAATCATCTGTACAACACCAGTTGAATGCAATTACTTTGAATCAGCTCTAACATCCATCATTTGATGAAATTTATATGAATAAATTTATAGCTTCTCTCCAGGGATTAAATCAGCATCATTATGAGTATAATTAATTCCATTAATAATTGATTTAGTACTGCTATAACACAAATTCAATTCGCAAAGATTAAATCATCATAATTTCATTCAAAATGGGAATTTAATAAAACAATATAGACACAGGTTTCCTGGTAATGTTTTTATGCATTTAAAAAATGGAATTGTAATGAAATTGATGCGACTATAATGGTTTTCATAAAAAATGGCATATGACAATGGTTCGTTTATGTTACAGCATCAAACAAACAAAAAAACGCAAATGTGTAATGCGAACCTTGGCCCTTTGTCGCCTACGAATATCAGTTTGAATAATTCTCGTTCTGCAGCGTCGACCCGCGCGAATTTTTTGCCACCATAAATTCAGCGGAATTATACTCGATACAAAGCAAGGAAATTCGAGTGTTTCCATTCTCCGCATTGGAAGCAATATTGGGAATCAGTGCATTTGCATACAATGCTTGAACCAAGAGTATTAGCATATTGTTTTTTTTTGTTTCGATTCTCTCTTGTTAGCCAATAGAAATGTGGGTATGTGTGAGAAACATTGTTAATAGAAATTTACAATTTTATTTATATGTGTAGAGTATAAGACTTAATTGTTGAACATGGAAAATTCTTCAGGGCAATTTATTTAGTATAAAATAGAATGAGGACTTAAATAAGAAACACACTAACAGACAAGTTTCTGTAACTTAAGAGGCAAATATATGTTAATTAAGTTGCCTAATTTTTACTTAACAGGACCAATCTGGTCTACGCCAATTCCATAAAATTATTTCGCAAAGGTGTAGTCAAAAAAACAAAGGCAATATATTTGATTAGCAACAATACAGAGCGATAAGGTATCAACAGGATGACTCTAAATATATTTATGGTCGGGCCACATTGCAGATGAAAATTTGACCTCGGACCAAGTAGTTTTTTTTAAATTTTAAGTATAGTAAGTTAGTTAAGTATTAGATAAGGATGTCGGATCATATATTTTAGATTATCTCTGGGGGGTAATCTAAAATAAATGTATAAGTATTGCTTAATATTTTATCTAAAAATTTTTTATGTACCAATTTATGTTAGACAAAAACAAATATTTGTGTTTTTAATAATAATATATATGCAATGCTTCACGCGCCAAACCGGCCCGCGGACGCCATTTGCTCAGGCCTGCTCTAAATCATCTGTTCTCATTTTTAAATGTTCTTTGTGGTGGTCACTTTAGAACATGTTTCATCTCACATGGACCTCACATTGTCCTATTGGAGGTAATGTTGAATACGTAATGTTCTATACGTCCTAATGGGACCCCCGTCTTGTTCGCGGTCCTAACAAAACTGGCCAGTTTTGAGCACTACTCTAAATAGAACACATATGGTAGGGAAATAGGGAAGTCGAACAAAGGAGGAATGAAGTCGGTAAGCCTCTTAGAACGATAGGAAAATTGATTGGCTTAAGTAGAATCTTTTGAGAGTGGGGGATATTTCATAAATGAAAGAAGAAAAGAGGGGGGCAGAGAAAAGAAACTTGGAAAGCACCAGGAAGAAAATTTGAGGGAATGTGGTGATAGACGAATTATGATGAGGAGTATTTGCATAAAGAAAGTGGAGAGAAACATGTGAAACCGCTAAAAAGTAACCGAAAAAAATAACAAGCGTAAGAATGTGGAAGTAAAAAGACTCCTCTATTTGAATGCGTTTGAAGAAAATAAGGGTAGATGGCGAGAGAGTTATTTGAAAATTTACAAGTTAATTTTATATCTTATCGAATTATGAAAATAAATCTGGGAAAAATAAAAATCGTCTGTTTTTCTACTCATCATATAAAATGCAATTTACTAACAATAAGTTGTGATGCTATACAATTAAGAGGAAGAACATCTTAAGTTCTTAAGGTTGTTAATAACTTGCAATTAGTAGGACGCTGCTGAAGTTGAAACTTTACTTGAAAACAAATTGATCTTGAAGTTTAAGACTTTTGATAACTTTATTACGCATTAAAGCTTACTGGAAAATTATGCCCTCGCTAGGAATAGAATTACTAAACTTAACTAACAAAATTAAAATTTTTGTAATTTTAATAATAATTTATTTGCAGTACAAAGTTCATCATTGTCTGAAAGAAGTTTATCAAACATTTATCAAGTCAGCTACTTCTCTGTGTGTTTTACTGTAGACTCTACAGTAAAACGCAATAAAAGATTGTTTACCCTGAAAGTCCAGTGCAATCGGATCTGAGTTGGGTTGTTTTAATAGCACTCTTGGACCTTCCACCTTGTTATACCAAATCCCAAAAATCCCAAAAATCCCAAAAATCCCAAAAATCCCAAAAATCCCAAAAATCCCAAAAATCCCAAAAA
>JAODAC010041932.1:0-11696 GCA_027575185.1 Mimaenictus wilsoni | reverse complement strand
TGATTAACATATGTAATTCAGGTTACTCAGTTAACTTTAGTAAAACCATGGTAACTAGCATGATTTTTACAATTGTTTTGGCAGCCTGTAGAGGGATCAAATGGGATCAACGTTTATAATTTTACGTGGGAATGACCATAAGGCGATATAAAAATTCAATTTACTAGGAATTCACTAGGAAAGTAGAAGAGTGCTGCACTTGTAAATCACATCAACATTTTGGAAAAGAATAACTGAATTTAAATATGCAACACCAGATTTTTGAAATGTTCTTGGCTATGCAAACGTATTGCAAAAATAATATAAATTTATTGGCGATGCAACATGCAAGGCGACACAATTATTGTTTAGGAAAAACATAATTAAATATAGGTTATGTATAAAGTGCCTAAACTCGAGTGCATATATTTTTCCAAGGCATCGCGAGCACGCACACTGCACATATTTATGAATTCAATCTTCTGATGCAGTCGTCGATCGCTGACATGCGTTTGGAATGCTAGAGTTTCGACTGAATATCTAATACATTTCCGATCGCGTTGCCCGCCGAACCAGTGTGTGAAATTTCCAATTTCGGAGACTCATGTTCTAGAACATGTTCTAAAACAAGAATTGGCAACTTCCTTAGTTAATTATTTGGTTTCTACTCACACATATTCGTGAAAGATTCCAGATTCTGATGAGCAATTAAACATATTTAATTGTTAATTATTTGGTTTCAACTCACACGTATTAGAGAAAGATTCTAGATTCTGATGAGCGATTAAACATATTTAATTGAAATATCAACTATTCCTATATAAAATAAACAGTTTGTAAAACAATGTAGCTTTGTTCCTCCAATGTTCAATTGTCAAATGCAAATCGAGGGTTTAAAATCGCAATCTCTTTGCGTCTAACCGCTCCCCCAACAAATAGTTAATAATGATAGCCCCCTGCCAGATATAGTGGACCGTGGGTGACAAATTCGTTCATTCGTGCCCAGTTTGCATCGTTTGTCACATGTGTTGTTTGCCGTGTGCATTCCACCCCTCTCGAGCGAGTGAGATTAGCTGGCTCACGGATACAGAGCGGTGATGTTTGTCCTATTAGAGCTATTTTATTCCATAGTATATGTGCGAGTATATAGAAAACGTATTTGGTGGTCCATTTGTGTTGAGTCATTTGTAAATGCGCGCACAACAGCCGCACAAAGATCGACGTAAAAGGAGGGCGGGTGATTGAAAACGGCATTAAAGATGCAAACAAACTGTAAATAATCGCGTCGGCCACCCCCCCCCCCTTGTCGGCGATAGCGAGCGCCATCGACGAGTGCGTGTGTTATGATGAATTGCTGAAGGGTTGTGTCATCTTTTGATGTTTGCGATCGCTGGGAGATGGTTGTTTTAAAATTTTATAGGGTTTTAATCTTCGCTTGATTGTGTGACCAAATGTTACATTTTGCACTGGAGTAATTATGTGAAGTAATATTGTAATTGTCGCTTACGCTTTTGGCGTCGACTGCGATAAAAGATCGAATTCACGAATCTATACACGCTTGCCGGGGATGAGAAAAAAATAATATACATTTTCATCGAATTTCTGATTCCAATGATATAAAATTCTTATCATATTCTGCCTAATTATTCAATCTGTGCTATTATTACGTTTTTACATCGTTTTCTAGGATGTCTAAGTGGTCGTTTTCCTCTTGGGCTGGAATCCTCTGTAGTCTTTAATATGCGTGCTCCGGCCATCCTGTTAATATGTGCATTCCATTCGTTCCTTCTGTTGTTCGTCTACTCGTTAATATTTCTCAGCTGTCTCACCTTCTGTGTGAGAACCTTCTCATAGAAGGAGACCCTCGCCATCCATCCATATTTTTGCGGGCCGTCATCCTGCCGTTCAATACTTCGGGCGTGGATATTCCGCATTGTATAGCTCTAAGCATGTCCAGGCGTTGTGTGCTCCATCTGTCTGGAACGGCCAAGGAGCAGTATCGATATGTGTCATCTGGACGCATTCCAATGCGTTTGAAATACGCACCGAATACCCCGTGTCCCGTCATCATTTCAGTGAGGTAGAAGTTGCAGGTCCCGTATGGTCCATCGAACCATGCACGTAGGTCCGGGATCCACCGCTTTAACCACTTTGACGTTGTACCTGTCTTCCATCACTCCTCCCAGCTGGGCACTATCTATACTATTTCCGTGTTACTGCTCTGCTTGTTTTCGTAGTAGCGCTGATTTCGTTGTTCCACCAAGAGATCCGCCGGCGGTATTCCTGCCAGGGCCTCTACTCTTTCCGTGAAGTATGTGCAGTATGCTCTGCTGGTACTCAGTATGCACCCTCTGACAGTATTTCTCAGCTTAGTCCTGTTGGACTTCGCGTTAAGTCCATACGCCCTGGCGGGTGCTGCGTAAAATTATTTTGACTGTGATAGCAGCCACCTGCTCACTAGAAAGTGAGACTTCCTTTAAAGGAGCTGGCTCCTGGACTCCACGTAGTACCCAACAGTCCACACGAGTACTCCACTAACGTGGAGACTGATAACAGTACACAACAGTACACAGTATAAAGCTCTTTTCGGCACATAGTTCGCTTCGGTATTAAACCCTTATTGTTTCATACTTCCTTGTAGTATAGTTACCAGCCCAATTCAAGCACTGTTTAGAGGATTGGTCGGGTGCTTATCATCAAGGCACTAGCATTGTTTAAATCTTTCACAATCAGAGGGGTATGTGAATCCTCTATGAAGCAATCGTTGTTAAAATGTGTGATTTTCTTCACCTATCCCACCAAAGAAGCGTCAACTCAAGATATCAACACTGATAGCATTTTATCACATTCGTTCGTTTACAAATTCGAAGCCTAAAGAACAATAAAATCGCGCAATAAAACGCCTTATGCATTCTTATGGCAGTCGCATCCAGTTTGCATTATGCCTGGCGTTGAATGTAAACTGCCAACCGTGACACGCTCCCAGTGGAATTAGGCTTTTCTACTCAGTCAGTCATTGAAATCCATTAATCTAAGATAAATTGCTTACGAATTAAAGAAATTATTAGACGTTGATTTCAGTTAATTACATAAATTTGGACTATATTTATGAATATAGGTTATTTAAGATAATCTAAGTGGATTACGAATAAAATATCATGGCCAACAAAACGTTCCACAACGCTATGACGTCATAATAACATCATGCACTAACCTAACCTTTAAAAACCACACTAAGTATGCGCATCTTCACGTTAATTTATCAGCGATATCATCAAGTTTTGCGTTTCTCAATTACAACCTGGGTACGCATGCGCCTCATTTAATTAATCCCTCACTCGATGCAGTACGCTGCTCGCTGCATGCACTTCACTAGGCCTCTACTGTACGCTGGCATTTGCACCGCGTGCGCTTCAATACAATCGCCAATCACTTTATTGGCGGTCGCATGTGCCTGTGTGCAGGTACACAGGTAGATGGATGACACGCACATTGCGCGTCGGTTGTGTTGATGGCTCGGGCTCGGTACGAGTACCGAGGTGCGTACTTGGTACGGCAGTACAGCATCCAAGGAGGACCGCGTGCGCGCGGCGGGCGCATGCTCTGATAAAAGTCGTGCGGACGCACGCAACAACGACGGATCGCGTGCTTGGTGGTGTGGCGCCTGCGGCGGCGGTGAGCGCGCGCGACTTAGTCGCCGCCGACGGGTGCAACAGAGAGATGTGTGTGTGTGTGTGTGTGTGTGTGTGTGGGTCTATGCTGCGGCGCACACTGGCCCCCCTTCATTAGGCGCGCTCGCCCTCGCCGCCTGCCGACCATTACCATACCTAATTATACACGTGGTCATCGTCCAATCATGCACGCGAGGCGCATATGGGTGAGTGCTGAATGCTGGCGGTATGCGCATACCGGGCAAGCCTCACACACTCACTAGACGTTTACAATGACGATTTGTAACTGCCAACAAGTGCCATAATTCCTTGCACGTATCAATGCTTCTAGTTGTTAAGAGTCAGTTTAATCACGTTTTTCGTAATTTCTATAGGAAGCATAGCAGTCATTCAGTACAACACGAGCTAGTCTTCTTCTTATTCAGGACTTGCAGGTCCTTTATATTTAGCAATTCAAAGGTTTTAACCCATATAAGCCTTGCTAAGAAGATATATTAGTCGGGAGTCTCACTCATGATGACCTATTTGAACGTTTATCGGAACGTGTCTCTCCCTTCAGAATGTGTTCTCTGGGAGTTTTTGCAAGGCCATTTCACCAGACCACAGCACTGCGGCATTGTTCTAATGTGCTATATTCTCAGTTTATGAATGCACCATGGATTCATGGTCCTACGCAGGAATTGCTTATTCCTCTTCCGGAGCTGTGGATTTAGACTGTCGCTCCATCATTTTCTGGGTCTCTCGGTGATTGGTATCAAGCGATTCTTACTATTCGGTCTTCCAACATCCTGCGTTGTTGATCCTGTCACATTTTCTTGCGCTCGGCTACCATTCGCTGATATTGTCACTACAATCCCTGACCCAGAGTGTTTTCCCTGCAATCCGGAGTACGACTCGCATTTCTGTTGCCTCCGAGTAGCTTTCTTTTGCAATCTCAGATCTTATCGCAGCTTTATTGAACATAATGCATGTGTCTCTCAATGGTTTAAATATTTTTGTCTTTGTATCGAGGTGTAGATGTTTATTTTCGAAAGATGGTGTCATTCAATCAGTCAGCAACTTTATTTGCTTTAGTTAACTCTGTGTTACTTCGCTCTCCATGCTCCATAGTTGATAAGCACTCGCAAGTATTTAATCCTGCTCATATGATAGATGTTTAGAGAGTAGTAGAGCAAAGTTTCTAAGAGGTAAGATTCGTGCCAACCACACCGGATGCGTGACCTAACTCCAAATATCATTGGGGACAGCTTCTTGAAGCAACCAAACAACCATCATGAGATATGTGGTTTCATTATAGAGGTCTTCTTTATCCAGGACAAGGGCGCCTACCTATAGGTCATAAGCACAAAAATATCCACAAATGTCTGAAATAGGGCATTAGTGTATTGTCGTTTAAGGCCTGTACAGATATAGAAAATGAATAAGATATCAATTAGTTCCTTATAATTTATGAGTCGTACAAATTCTCGGAATTCATTCAACTCATATCCTTAAGGATATGAGTTCACCTATTTTGGAAACACTGCTTTTCGCTGTTATACTATAGCAACATGCAATATACAAGAACGAATATAAGAATTAGTAGTTAAATGCACGAAGAAGTGCACTAACTCCATAAGGTCCACATTATAAGTGACGAGGAAATAAGATTGCTTAACTGAGGGACTTGGATGACCACATAGAGACGTAGAGACATAGAGACCACATAGAGATGGTGGGCATTTGACCCTGCCCCCTTCCTTTGATATGCGTAATTTGATTTCTTTATTACATTTATTTATAAAATGTACTATACAGTTACATTTTTGGACACCCCCGTCATTGACCAAGGCCATTTACCTTCCCAGGAAGGTATACCTACGGCAGCCAAGCTGAGAGACTTGGAAGAAGTCAAAGCAAGCAAGCAAGCAGCAATTGTAAGAATATAAATATGATGAAGGCGCTCAACTATGACTGAACGAGAAAATCACAGGGCCATGTCAGTACTCGTCTTAAACTAATTTCCCAGGTACCCATTCCCTCTCATCCCCTCTCATTCCCTCTGTTCCCAAATTAAAGTTACAATCAGATTCCTATATTTTGTCAGACATCATTCACTTCCAGAAAGATGGCTCTGCACTGTTAGTCTCTGCATCAATTTTATGTTTCCAAATTTTCCAAATATTGGTAAAAGTTTCCAAAATCGCACATAAAAAACAACTTTATCTCAGCTATGATACTATAATAAAGTAATTTTATATTTGAGGATATGCGCGTTCAGCAAAAGCTGAATATAGTTTTACCAATTCCACCACACAAAGTGCAGATGGGGGTGTGGAGGCTAAAACGAATGGAAATAGAGCCCCTCATATCCCGATTGAGTTTTGCCCAGTCGCGCACAAATAACCATCATGTACCCCCAACGATATATATATATATATATCCCTACGACTGTGGCTGCCGCCCCCCTCCGTGCCACACAACCCGACATGGCAGAACCACCGCTCCAGCGCGGCCACCCTCGCACATCGACATGTAACTACATTTACGTTACGCGCATTTCCTCTACGACTCACTCCCGGACACAATGCAATAAACTGTCCCCCTAAATACGTCATAACTGTAACCTATAACCACACGACCACCCCGCATTTATGCTCGCCCATAAATAACCGCACTTATGACACGTTTATCAAGTCTTTAAACTGTCCGTGATCGTAAAATAATAGCGCGACGAATGAGAGGCTTGTCGTAAATTCGAGAAGAGTCCTTAAATTATGCTCGGAGTGGAAGAAGGTGTTTTCGGAAAAGCACTGAACGATCGGAAACGCTGCAACGCTGTGGTGGAATGGAGTACAGTGGTGGATGGATGGTGGATGGATGGCGGATGGAATGTCGTCGTGGTTTTCGGGAGGCAGCAGCGGGTGGGCCGGATGGCGGGCGCCCCGGGGCGGCGCGACGATCGATGCACGAAGGCAAACGCACCGTCGGCACACCGCAGGGCGCCGCCACCGTCGCAGCGGGCGCCCACCTTCCGTTTTCTTCACACTTTGCGTCTCTACAACTCCTTCCTGCTTAACCTTACCTTAACCTTTCACCTTCTTAAACCGACCTCAAGTGTTTTACAATTTTTGTGAGTAATTACAGGCAAAGTATTTCAGATTCTATTCGTACTATTTAGTGTGTTCGCATTTTTGAAAATGATCCTGAAGATCCTGTGTGTCAATAAGAATTGACAGACAGTAACTTTGTTCGATCAATATTTTATTCAATTTTTTCTTGCGATATATCTTTCTATTCATAGCAGCGAAAGTCGCCATATGACCCGCGGGTCGTGAAGTGACCCACTTAAGTGACCCATCTGTGTTTAGGGAAATTATGTTCATTTGCCTATCAATTGGTTAGTAATTTCTGGTCCTGATATACTCCGAACGCTGGGCTTTGAAAAACCCGAAACTCTAAAACCGGATTTTGGTGCTAAACCCGAAACCAAAACACCGCCAGTTCCGGTTTTAATTCATTTAATCGTTTTCGATTACTTTCGGGTGAAATATCAAAAAAAAAACTCGAAAACCGAACTCGAACTCGGTACGGAAATCCGTTTCGGGTTATTGTTAACTGAAAACCGAATTTTGATAAAGTTGTCTCCCCTTTTGTAAGCTATGCACTTCGAGTTCAGATATACTGGAACGCGAAAACCAGATTTTAGTGAAAGAATCGAAACCGAAAAACCGATGATTCGATATTAATTTATATAAGCAACATTTGGAATTGGAATTTGGAGATCCAGACAGGGTGTCCCCCCCCCTCCTGGCCTGGCGGCACCCATGCTAATAAATGTTTACTAATAAACAAATTTTCCGAAAATTCAATCCCAAAATCTCTAAAACCCACACAGGGCAATGATGCTGAATACAATCCGATCGGAGGCATTACTGTTTTTATATAAAATTAATACCATCAACGGTAAAAATCTCAAATTACTTATCAAGGATTATACAATGATACTAACTTTACGTGTTAAACACTTCAAGACACCTTAACCTTTCACCTTCTTAAACCGACCTCAAGTGTTTTATATTTTTTTGTGAGTAATTACAGGCAAAATATTTCAGATTCTATTCATACTATTTAGTGTGTTCGCATTTTTGAAAATGATCCTGAAGATCCTGTGTGCCAATAAGAATTGACAGACAGTAACTTTGTTCGATCAATATTTGATTCAATTTTTTCTTGAGATATATCTTTCTATTCATAGCAGCGGAAGTCGCCATATGACCCGCGGGTCATGGAGTGACCCACTTAAGTGACCCATCGGTGTTTAGGGGAATTATGTGGTTTTTATTCGAGTTTTTCTTCAAAAACCTGAAACCGAAAAAACGACGTTTTCGATTTTAATTCAAATATTCAAAACTCATTTATATATTTAAATTAATTTTAAATGGAATATCAAACAATGATTTTAATATCTTGAAAACCGAAACCGAAAATGAAATAGGATTCGAGGTTTTATTTTAACCTTATGTTCATTTGCCTATCAATTGGTTAGTAATTTCTGGTCCTGATATACTCCGAACGCAGGGTTTTGAAAAACCCGAAACTCTAAAACCGGATTTTGGTGATAAACCCGAAACCAAAACACCGCCAGTTCCGGTTTTAATTCATTTAATCGTTTTCGATTACTTCCGGGTGAAATATCAAAAAAAAAACTCGAAAACCGAACTCGAACTCGGTACGGAAATCCGTTTCGGGTTATTGTTAACTGAAAATCGAATTTTGATAAAGTTGTCTCCCCTTTTGTAAGCTATGCAATTTGGGATCAGATATACTGGAACGCGAAAACCAGATTTTAGTGAAAGAATCGAAACCGAAAAACCGACGATTCGATATTAGTTTATATAAGCAACATTTGGAATTGGAATTTGGAGATCCAGACAGGGTGTCCCACCCCCCTCCTGGCCTGGCGGCACCCATGCTAATAAATGTTTACTAATCAACAAATTTTCCGAAAATTCAATCCCAAAATCTCTAAAACCCACACAGGGCAATGATGCTGATTACAATCCGGTCGGAGGCATTACTGATTTTATTTAAAATTAATACCATCAACGATAAACATCTCAAATTACTTATCGAGGATTATACAATGATAGTAACTTGACGTGTTAAACACTTCAAGATAAGTAGTAAACAATTGCACTTAAAATGATAAGTGTTAATTAAGTCGACGATAACATAGTAAATTCTTAAACATAATAACCGTCAACCATTTAACATTCCACTTGCAAATTAAAAAAAAAACGCATTCGTTTCGCATTCCAGTCATATTTGTATAATTCAATCACGAGGCTCTCTCGAAAGATGAGCCGCAAGTGTCTTAAGTGTGAGAACGCAGGGCTCCCGTAGTAGATTTCGCGCATTTCGCTTTGGCTCAGAAAACGGCAATAGCCAGTAGCTGAATAACGCAAAGTGGTAACCACAAAGGTCGAAGGAATCCGTGAATATTCAACCCCGCGGGTGGTGAACGCGATCATGCAATTCCCAAACCGCATAAATTAGACGCCACGCAATATTTTCCCACATTTACCGCATTTTTTAAATATTTTAAAGCCCTTCGTTTACGAAAAAGCAGTTATCTACATCTATGCCGATATGCAGTTATATTTTAAAGTTATTTATTCATTTCCTGAATAAATTTAATCATAATCATGTTGCATTTGAAGATAAAGAAAATTGGAGAGGTTAAGGTACGATTTTTTGAAATATTCCCATAAAACGCGATTAACTCACAACGGAGCCCAATTTGAAATTGCGGTGCTTTCAGTTTTGGATTCATTTTACGACTATTTGCTGTTTGAAGTATACTTTTAGTTTCGGCTGTGCGTTTGTGTGCAAATTCGATGGTTCGCGTTAGCCCTGTTATTATAAAAAGCGCAACGGATTATTACGACCAAATTCGTATTTCTACCTGCCCGCATCTTCCACAAACACTATTTCGGCATCGTTTCTTTTCGAGAGAGGTTTACAATGTTTCCTAAAACTCCCACGCACCTCAAGAATTTCACGAAAATTCAAGATTGGCGAATTTCTTACATAAATGATGCTTTTTTAATGTTATTTTAGTTTTAAGCGTATTATATTATCATTAAGACGTCAGCATATTAAGTATACAAAGTATATAACGATAATGGGCTTATACGTAATACGTATATACTAACTAGACTTGTCAGATGATAATAAAATATCGAAATATGTCGAATTCGATTTTTACAATTTTTCTATACATCGATATCGAAATATCGTCTTGAAAATTTCGATATAATCAATATCGATCGAATAGAAATTCCATAAGAACGCCATCTGTATACGGGTTTCACCAAAATAATAATTACGATAGTGAATAAAAGTAGATTAATGTAACATCGATATTTATGTTAACCTTAAGATTCCAACAAATATCGATGGATTAATATTATTATATAGAACCTAAAATGTGGAAAAATTACCAATTTTCTGCTTCTCACAACACTTTACCATGACACCAATATATCGATATTATTGAAAATGAAATTATCGATAAATATCGAAATTTTGAGGCCAATATATCGATATTTATCAATACTAACAGTTGAGAGCCAAAACTAATTCCTTTATAACGAGACAACTATATGAAATTTGAAGAAAGCATGAAGCAAGCAATGAAATAGAATAAAGCATGCTGAACGTGTGCAATTTCTAAATAATATCCATTAAAAGTTACCAGGTGACAAAGAAATGTATATTCTATCTCCCCTTCATGAGCGCCACTCATGAGATTTTTATAGGCAGTACATATGTATTACGTATATGATCAACATGAATTGTTTCAAACTGTTTTCTTTTTTAATTTATATTATTCTTATAATAAAGAAAGAAGAAAGGTAAGGTCTAGGCAATTCAATTTGTAATTTTTGCGTTTTTTTATTGTATTTATTTATAGAAATTTAGTGTGCCATTGTATTGTTATGTATTTAATTATTTATAAGAGTAGAGAGCGCCTTGCCGCGTTGTGGAGCTGGGTGTTCGTAAGATCACTGCAGTTAAGCAACATCGGACGTAGCTACGCGTTGGACCACTTGGTCTCCCCACTCAAAAAGCGGCTACGGCGCGAACTCCTGACTTCGCGGTAAAAACGCGAACAAAGGTTGGGCGATTCGCCTGCAACGATCCCCGGAAAAACCCCATATGCACCAAGAGCAGTTCAATCAGTAGCGAGGCCGGGTCGGGCCGGTAGAGAAAGGTTGTTGATTAAATGAAATAAATAATTATAGAAGTATGCCAATAAAGAAAGGTCTTTATATACTTATATTATTCTTATTTTCTCTTTTTGATGAGAAAATTAATAATGCCACCGGCGGATATTGCAGGTTCCAGTCCTGTCGGAGGCATTATTTATTTTCTCTTTCCCGTCCAGTTGACTTGAACGCTACGATAGAATCATCGAAATTTGGTTGTTAGCCTTTGGTAAGAGATGTTTATTTTCTCAAACGCACAAAACCGAAGCATTATGCATTTTCTCTTTATAATTAATGTAATTCTTGATTAAGGTCCCAAAATGCCTTCCAAAGGTTATTTCATATTAATATTCCTAGGCAGCTTTACTGTAGTTATATAGAATGACGATTTGATGGTAGCAGATCCTTCAAGAAGCTCAGAATCATGAATTGAGTTAATAAATGCTACAGGTTATGTTTTACGCGATCTACAATCCAATGGACTATGTGACACTATGACCTCATTCCCGCACTCACGTAGATATGACAATTCTGAATAAAAAAACGAGGCAGATTTGTGTTTATTGTTCAACAGAAGTAGAAAATAACAGTGATTAGATATTGCAAATCTACCAATATTTGGTAAGAATGATAAGAACACTCTCTACGCTCTTGTGTCAAAAGACTATCCAATATTCTAACAAACATTGTAATTATCTGTTAAGAAGAAATATATGCCCTATCCTAACTAATTGAATGAGAGCAATAATAGTTTGCCTGGAACTAAACTAAATTTGCTTAAACCTAGCGTTTA
>JAODAC010041921.1:0-11697 GCA_027575185.1 Mimaenictus wilsoni | reverse complement strand
TTCGGTAAACGCCGGTGCTGCCACAATCGTCGGCAGGATGCGGCCGTACCGCCACTTCCTCTCATAGGCCTTCCCCCCCACCTTCACTCAACACCCCCTGACCTTGTTCTTGTCCGATCGTGGCGCGCTTAGGTGGGTTGTAAGTCTTGTAAGTGTGTTCAATAAATATTTGTCAAGTTTACCACCTTGTCGTTGTAAGCCTGTCGGAGCATCAATGCACCCTGGCTACTAATTTAGAGCTCGTGGATAGAAACGCGAGTGCATATAGAAATCATTGCAAAAGACGCAATACGCGCGAACAATTGGTATACGTCTAGAATAAGCCTAGAAACTAATTTCACTCGAGCTAAACGAGGCAACTATGAAGCTTTGTTTTTAAAGAGGACTTTGAGGTGTTTAGATAGATAGATAGATAGATATATTTTAACGTTTGAGGAGTTTATTAATTAAAAAAAATGTTTAAAATAGAATTATAGGATCACGTTTAAATTGTGTCGTTTAATGTATTGAACTTTCTTTAACTCACTTCTTGATTTCGTTTTTATCTTACAATTAAGGTCTATGGTGTGTTTGAAAAGGTTTCTAATCCAGTGCACGTCCCATATCGATGCAATTAGGTCGGTAAGGGAGGCAAATGGACGTCGTAGGGGCCTTATGAATTTTATAAAGGCTATAGTGGTGTAGTATAACAAAGGTTGGGACACACTGCTTTTCACTCTACACTGTATGATGTAAATCTATGAAATGTCGTGTAGTGTTAGGAAGTTATTGGTGGGGATGGTACCAGAAGCAAAGCAAATATACTAACAAGGAGAGTCCACGCCCTGTCAAATGAGTTTCACAAAACAAAAAATATTGTCGGATACTAGATTTTTAGCGATCGATTACAGTGAACGATATATGAGTTCTGTAGCAATTACGTTGCCAATCTGCTTTTTTGGTACGTTTTAGGGGCAGATCAAATCTCACTCAAATTGGCACTCGAACCAAATGTTTAACAATTATTTTCTCGGGAACTATCGGGCATTGCTTCCAAGGATTTTGCCCAATTTTTTTTCAAAAATCTTATACCTGTCAATATTTTTAGTTTTGCGAAACTCATTTGACAGGGCGTGGACTCTCCTTGTCAGTATTCTAAGTATCAAAGAAGGTTAATGATGTTGTTGAGAAACATGGACACAAATACACCAAGCTTTCTGATGACTCTAATTGTTTTCCAAAAATAATGATGCCTCCTGTAAGGATTGAACTCACGGCCCCTGGTTTACAAGACCACTGCCCTGTCACTGATTGTGAGCTAAAGAGGCTTTGCAGATGAATTCGAATTGGATGAACTTACGTTGAGCGAGAATTAAATTCTCTTATGCGTAGCCCGTCAAAATTCGTTCCGATTCAGTCCTCAGTTGACACGTCCTGTGATAACTACTTGTAAATTTCAGTAAACCCTTGATTACCGCGGTTAATAGATTCCCGAAGTGTACCGCGTTAAACGAAATCTGACAGTCCCAAGCAATTAACAAATGGGAATAATTATACTGAATCCTAAATTATTTTATCGCTACAAATTCATTTGATAATTTTTTGGTAATAGTTGGATATAGGAAAAAGAAATAAAAGAAGTTTAAAATTAAATTCCTGCTAAAATAATGCGTCCATTCATTTTTCTTTTTCATGTATTCTTTTTCGGCATCAATCGATTTACTTGTCGACTGAACGTCGAACATTCAGGCTTCTGTTGCAATCAAATTATTAATAATTAACAAATTTATTTAAAAAAAGTAGTTAAATAACAACACAACTTGCCAATACAGGGGCACGGACCAAGTTCAATGCACCCCTTTTGTGGACTCACTATTAGGCGTCGTTCAGACAGCCAACTTCGGCTTCGGCTTTCTATGCCTACCTTTGTCTGATGAATACACTTTAAAGGAGGTGAAGAAACAACCTATCTCCTTTTAATACATGAGTTACACAAAGGATAGTACGACGCGACGTCGACGCGGCGGTCTGAACGACGCCTTAATGGATGAAAAATAGAGATTCATCTAAGAGAGGAGGTACTAAAAAACTTGGGAAAATACTCCCGGTATGAGGCAGACAAAACGCCTACTAAAACCTCATAAGATCCAAAAGATACTACTATATTGGAACTAAAAACAATCGCTGGACTCATAACAGGACAGTGTGTCCTAAGGTATCATCTGAAAAAGATGTTATACTTTGGGCAGAAAAATAGATCAATTTGGTCGCAGTTCACAAGAGGCTTGCTCCCTCACTGGCCCTGTATTAACTTATGGCACACTTCTCGTTCAATGGGTGTTGTTGCCGACTAATAAGAAAACAGGCAAAATAAGTGCACATTCTGGCAAAGAACGCGATAAAAGAAACCCTGTACCGCGTATATCAAGGAATTAGTCTAAAATCTTTTGGCTGTGATAAGCAAAACTGTGTTTTTCAAAACGGTGTTAACGAGGAATACCTTTATTCGAAAAAGCTTACAACATCCGTATAATTTTCAGTTAGTTTAGACTAGAACTCCTCCAAACCGTTTGAAATTGCTCTCATATACACTTCTAAGATTGTAGGTCAAACTGTTTGAGACGCTCTTTAATTGCATATATTCCTTATAACTATAACTTTCATGTACAAAACATTACAAAGCTTTCAAACTCCGAGTACAAAATTCATCATTTAAAAAACATTTCCTTTGTTATTAACACCTCAATACAACACAACTAGCATTTTTTTAAAGGTTTCTTTCTTTCTTGCAACAATTTTCTTATTATTTATCGCTAAAACACCATCATTATAGACATAATTAACACCTACTAATCCCGTCGATTTAAATGTTTAAATGCCATGCCACAATAGTGTCACGAACGAGATGATTTAGCATCAAAAAGTCATTATCGTTCCTAACTGTAAACCGTAAACTGATTTCTCATTATATTTTTCTATACTTTAACACTTTAGCATAGCTACCGTTTAGTAGCACCTCTGATTGCTATCTGTCATTGAATACAAACGGAACAAATGCGTTTAATGATAATCATCTGAAACAATGCAAATCGTAATGCAGTGGTGATAAATAATGGAAAAACGAGGTGAGAGGCTGTCCAAGAACAATGGGCCCACAATCCCAATCTGACGATTTGAATTTGAAATTCATTTTTCGTTTCAACTAAGCTCCAACAACAAACACGCGATTTTCCTATTTAATTTCCATTAATTCTTTACATTAGACATTATTAAAAAAAATTGTTGTTGTATATATGCGTCGAAAGGCGGCTTTGACGAACTTTCTAGAGGGTTGAAGCAAGCAAGGTTTGCAGTAAGTGTACGCCAAAATCATCAAGCGTGCGTTAAAATCCTTTGGAGCACCGTCGTAGAAACTGCTAATGCAACGCATTAACACACGTACTCTTTGCTTTGGTTATCAAGACCTTTTATTATTAAGATTTATACATTAAAATTACATTGACAGTAAGAGTGCGTCAAAATTGTTAAGAGCTGCGTTCACCTCCATCAGTGCGACCCGAGGTACGACACCTTGACGCAATGCTTCGGTGGTTCCGAGGTGTCGCAGACCACAACAATGGGAGCCAGTAAATTCACCGCGGTAAAATCACCGCGGAACCATCACCGCGGAACAATCACCGCTGGTAAATTCACCGTTACGAAAATCCACCGCGCGAAAACTCACCGCGGGGATTGGGTGGTGCCCGGGATATTATTCCGTAAACAAAAGTATTACGTGCATATATAATTAATTTAAATGAAATTGACGTCTAAAACGAAGGTGTCCAAGTTAAGACAAACAGATTCATATCATATAATCGTAATGCAAATAAATCAGAAAATAAATTATGTTGCCCGACTTCCTCACCGAACTAACAATAAGCGTTAAGACGTTAATTGCTCAGCATTTCCTCTGCACATTCGTGAATGTGTACCCTGGGTACACAGTTGTTGAATGAACTTATTTGCTAATTAATAGCGAGATATTCTTTAAAAATGATTAAAACTCATACAGGGCAGAAGAAGTTGCTCATTTAGGGGCACTTGTTATTAAAGAGCGCGAAATTAAGGAGACTCAGAGGGCGGTGATTTTTCTTAGCGGTGAATTTACTCGCGGTGATTTAACGAGCGGTGATTTTTCTTAGTGGTGAATTTACCGCGGTGAATTTACGACGGTGATTTTACAGCGGTGAATTTTCGTAGATCCCACAATATTATTTTATTTCTTTATTCAGCAACCTTTTTCTACCACGTAGTGTAAGGTATTAGTAACTTTCACCCGGCCCAATCCGGTTTCGCTACTGATGATACTTGCTCTGGAACTTTTTGTGCATATGGGTTTTTCCGGGGACCGTTGCAAGCGAATCGCCCAACCTTCATTCGCGTCTTTAGCGCGAAATCAGGAGTTCGCGCCGCAGCCGTTTGTTGAGTGGGGAGATCAAGTGGTCACCCATCCAACGCCTAGCTACGTCCGACATTGCTTAACTGCTTAACTGACCGCATAGCATAGCAGCGCCCCTTTCAGAAGGCCACTTGCTCCGGTTAGAGACACGCCAGCAACACCTTAAAAAAAGCGTCCAACAAGCATCTAATGAAAACTCAAGTCGTCATCACCTCCTTTTATTAATTGTTAGATTTATGCATTAATAAGACTTTTCTAAACGTTTTCTAAAACTTACGAACAAGTAGGGAAAGATTCTCGAGAGTAAACGGCAATAGCGCGTGCCCAAAAACGCCGTTCCCACACCTTGTATCGTTACGGACTATATTTAATAAATTTAATGGATTTTCTAAACGAAACTACTATTAAACCTTTAGAAACTACTAGTAAAAATACTAATAAATATTATGATGGTATTCGTACGAACTTCTCATTTCTATTTCTAGTTGTACGAAATACATGAGTTCCATGAGAGATATACTAATAAAACATATATTTTACAAACGCATAAATTTAATGCTTGATGTTTATGGACATTACGCAATTATTCCGTGGGTGCTCAGCGTCGAACTTTCGACGAGTCGTTTTTTTTTTACAAAGCTCGTAACTCTGAAAACGCTCGTGTAAATCAACAACAATAACCACTTCAACAAATGAGCTTTATGGCTATCGTCTTACTGCCATCCGTGTACGGTTGTAATAAACCTGAACGAAGTAGAACCTTCAAACAGTCTTGTTCCGAAACATATTAATAGCACGCTGATAAACTAAGTGTAAAAGTAATCAATAATGGACAGATATTTTTCTATGCAATTCCTTTGACGAGACGTGATGTAGTTTTCATTTTATCAGGTGTGTTAAACACTTGATGAGCAATGCAGAATACGCAGAATTGTAGACTGTTTTTGGAGCCGTCGAAAACGTTGCGAAATTGTCAAATTAATCATAATCATCTTCCAGGTTCCATAGCGTTAGACGCCTTCTGGTTCCCTCCTTCCAGATTTCACGGTTAGTGCAGTCTTCCTCAGTAAGTTGTCGTTCGGACATATACTTCTGTATTCCTTGTAGCCATGAACGTTTCGGCCCACCTCTTTTTCTGTTTTCTCGTGGTGTCCAGGTCTTTATTTGCTTAGGGAGCCTTTCTTCGGCCATTCTCTCAACGTGCCCCCACCATTCTAGTAGCCTTCTTTCGACCTCGATGACTATGTCGTTGTTCACTTCCATCATTTCTCTTATTGGTTTGTTTGGTACTCGTTTCCATCTAGATTTGCGGGCTGATCTTCTCCAGAAGTCCATTTCGAGCGTCCTAAGTTTGTCTTCGGACTTTTTGGTGATTCGCCAAGCTTCATTTACATATAGGACAATGCTCTGTAGTATGGTGTTAAAGCGACGCTGCTTGTTATGTTTGCTTATGTGCTGTGACCAAAGGACAGAATTTAGGCAACCAATGACCTTCTTTCCCTTAACGATCCTGTTTTCGATTTCAGGTTGGGTTCGTCCGCTCTTCGTAATACTTACACCAAGCTACATGTACTCTTCGCATGTGTCGATATTGATATCATTCTCTATTTCTAGGCGTGGTGCATTGCCTTTGCCCACATGTAGATACTTAGGCTTCCGGTAATTACCTGTTAAGCTATTCTTTAAACAGTTTCCTTCCCATAGTTTCTAAGTCCTCTTTTTCTTGGGCAAGTATTACCTGGTTGTCGGCGAAGGGTAGTGTGTAGAGTGTGTTTCATCTGTTAATTCTGTTTCCATTCCGCGACATTCTCTTCTCCATTTTTCCGGGGCATTGTTTATGTATATATTAAATAATGTCGGTGAGAGACAACAGCCTTGGCGGAGCCCTTTTGTAACTGGAAAACTTTCCGAGAGCTTGTTTCCCATTTTGACTCTTGATATCTGATCCTTATACACACACACATTGCATCGGATTTATGATAGTTGTGTTAATTTTTATTTCATGTAGGACTTGTCAGAGTTTACGTATCATATGCTTTGGTCAGGTCGATGAATAAAAGGTGTGATTCTCTGTCTGTAGCTTCGCATTTCTCATGGAGTTGCGTTATGGTGAAGATATGGACAACGCACGATCGTCCTGTTCGGAATCCTGCTTGCTGTTCTATTTCATAGCCTCCATATTCCGTTCCTATTAGTTGTTTCCGGACTTTGCCGTATAGACGGTTCATAGAGCTTGTCACTGCGATGCATCGATAGTTTGCGCAGTCTTCTTTATTTCCATTTTTATGAATTGGTGTAATCCATGCCTCCTTCCATGCTTTAGGGATTTTCTCTCCTTTAATCACCCTCGTAAATAGTTCTGCTATGCATGTTGTCAGTTTTTCCGTACCGTGCTTAAGTAATTCCGCGGTGCTATTTTCCGGGCCACTAGCTACTCCTATTTTCATCGACTTAATCGCCTTCTCTACCATATCTCAAATTAATCAAATCAAATTAATACTAAGCAAATTAATATTATTTCAGACTTCTGTTCTGATACTCGCGTGATCACTGGAATTGTGTGCTATTTCCAACGTCCACCAGCTGTGGCGAATTGATAAATTCAGATTGGTCGTTGTAATGTGTGCGTAAGAGGCTGTTTTCTTTGGCTGCAGAGATGGACGGGGAGAGTCCAAACAAAAAAAATTGAAACAAAAATTGAATAAAACGTTAAACAAAATAACAAAGGCGTTATACGGTTAAATAGTAAGTCTATTAGTAGAAGTTGCTCCCAAGTTATATGCAGGTTTTCTATTTTAAATCGATGTTGAACGATATATATTATTTGACTATTCGTCATTGGAACACAGAGCAAAAGCGCGTCACCGCACTTTGTTTGCGTTGAGTTGCTTGATTTCCTACCAGGATTTTTTGATGCACTCCACTTCTTGTCGAACAGTACGCCTTCAGAGTGTTCTTGGCGTCCCCTAGTGGTTCCAGTCTAGGGCTATCCGCTTAGCGTTTCCGACTCACCAAGGGTATGTCTGATTCACTGCCATTTGCGTGTTTTTATCCCCGTTACTATTCGATTACTATTTGATTTACTATTTGATTTGTGCGTGTGAGGAGACTTTTGTTTATTATTCAATCAGACCTTTTATTAGAATACACCGTAAGTGATGCATGTTAGGACTTCTCCTCCTTCCCTGGAACTACCATCCGCGATAAATCAGATTGGGCAGTGTTTAGGATCTTTATTCGATCTTCATTCGGTTGTGCGCTCCTAGGAGTACATAATTTACGGACCTTATTATCTTCCACTTAATCTTTGACGCCATCATGACCGTTATTATGTTCTCGGGATTAATTGTTCCTACCTGTGTTTCAGTATGTTGCAAGGCTTCGCTCCACCAAGCGCATCTTAAGAAAGAGTGTTCTGCCGTATCTGTCTCCCCTATAGAATCCACATTCCTGACTTTCACCCTTACCAATCCTGTACAGGTGATCCCTAAAGCAGCTATCACTTGCGCTCAAGTCTTGCCAGCTTCAGTCCCCCGAAAGCTTGGTTATATCACTCAGAATCGCTGATCTCCATATATATGGTGCAGACTCTGCACTGCAGAGTAGCGAAGACTGTTCTTGCCTTTTGAATTCTGAACGCTGCCGAGGTGGGAGAAATTGTCCACGCGTTCAATGCGGGTGCCTGCTACTTACATGTTTTGCTGGTTTCTACAGTTTATCCTGATTTACTTTCTTTTATTTGTGCACTTTCCTTGCTGTCATTTAATTTATTGTACTTGCACTTCATAGTCATTATAAGTGGAGCCAAGTAGGCAGATGTCATCGGAGTAAGCAAGTTTGTTATAGACTAGTATTGAAAATACTGACAAAAACTTATTGATAAAACAATTATTAAAATAGAATAGCCACGAAACTCGGAAGTTTCTGCCATTAAGTAGTAACACAGACAACACAAAATACACCAATCGCCACTTTTCTATCCTTTAAATATATTCAACATCAATCAACTTATTGTTAATCCATTATTCTTGAACTGAAGCAATCTTTCTGAATGCCAACAACAAATTAATCTAATTTGACAGCCAATCAACGGTAGCTCACAAACAATTACCTTGACAATATTCAGCCACGTACGTTTAAAGATATTGATAACTTCAATCTGCATTCAATAACAACGAGCAATAGCCCGAATGAATTTTAAGCAGTGCTGACTAACACTGAGATAAAGTCACGAAAAAGGAAGAACGTTCGGTCGCACACACACACACACCCACATACTCATACTCACCTATGTACACTTACAGCACATAGAGCTATGATGACTAGGTGTGTGTGTTTGTGTGGAATGACGAGCAGAAAACCAAATCAATCGCGATGCTTATGAATACATGAATTCAGATTGCTTTCTCGAACGCAGTCGTCCACCTAAACCTCTCTCGCAATCAGTCACCAGTAAGGATAGATAGGTATCGGATGGAATATAATGAACAATACGCGACGCACGACTGTGTGCGGAGCGAAAATGTGGGCACGGCTGCCTACCGATCAGGGGACGCGATAATGTCTCACTCGGGACGCTTTTCACTAGGTGTCCGAAACTTACTCGGATTTCACGCCGCCTTCCAATATCGATATCAACGTGCAATCGATGCGGTGAATTGAAACATGATTCAGCTCATCACAGTGAAAACAGAGTCAATGTGAGAAGTTTGGAAGAAATTTGGAAGCATATTTACTTGACTACTGGATAATTTACTACTGAAAAATTTATATGACATGTCCCAACGTCTACAGATACTTAAAAGAACATGTATTATGCCTACAATCAAGTAAGAAGAAGAAAAAGGAGAAATTTGGCAAATATAAATACAAATGCGATCGTTAGGAGGAAATTTCATGCCATGTTTCTGTCAAACAAAACGTCATTATAAGACTATTCTTTTTTTAGTTATAATATCGGTTCTAAATATTCAAATAAAAAACTGTTCCAGGACGACGATGAACCAATTTTCACGCTCAATCGATTGGTGCATAATTTATATTTCTTGAAATACGGGAAATGTGAATAAACATGGAATGTTTAGGACAAATCATTTTCTGAGATCAGCAATGTTGACGTTATTAAACTCAACTTCACCGATATATAATGTTATTTCTAAACATGTAATTATCAAAAAGTTCTTGGAGACAGTAGCAAATTTCACTCTGAATCGAATGGTATATGATTTGAATGAATAGAAAGAAGGTCACAGTAAATAAAACTGAAATAATTAAAAAAACGTAATTTTGAGACATTTTTCTGACAGCGAAAACGTCGCCATTATTAGACTAAATTTTTTGAGTTATAATATCGGTTCTAAGTAATCAAATAAAAAACTGTCCTAACAATATGAAGTAATTTTCATGCTGAATCGATTGGTGCATAATTTATACCTTTTGAAATACGGGAAATGTGAATAAACATGGAATGTTTAGGACAAATCATTTTTTGAAATCAGCTATGTTGACGTTATTAAACTGAACTTCAACGATATATAATGTAATTTCTAAACATGTAAGTACCCAAAAGTTCTTGGAGATAGTAGCAAATTTCACTCTGAATCGAATGGTATATGATTTGCATGAATAGGAAGAAGGTAAATGTAAGTAAAACTGATATATTTGGAAGAAGTAAATTGAAGTCGGTATTCTGGCAGCGAAATGGTCACCGTTATTAGACTCAACTTTCTTGAGTTCTACCGTCGGTTCTAAATAATCAAATGAAAAACAGAAATACGGACTATGAAGCAAATTTCACGGTGAATCGGTTGGTGCATAAAGTATACTTCTAGAAGTAAGAGGAGTATGAATAAGAATGGAATGTTTGAAACTTCAAAATTGAAAAAGTTCTGGTGAAGTGAACTCATGTGTCACAGTTTAGATTCCTTAACCTGAAAATTGAACTTTTCACAGCATTGAAAGTGCCACAATGAATTAATCTAATTCTAACAAAAAACGAGCTTTTTTAAATTTATTCCCTATGATATTCAGTGTAATAAATTCGTACAAATACAGAAGGTAAATAAAATTTAAACATTTTTTTTTGAAGATCGATTAGTAATCCACGTTATGGACAGCAAGAAAGCACCGCGCATCGGGCGAGAGCGAAGAAAAAGATTTCTGCTTTTGTGCAACTTTAATTGTGTGAACATGATTTATGAGCAGCCGGTCAGTCGACGAATAATAAATGAGTATTGTACGTTTTAAGCCCGCATAGTAAATAAACTTTCGATGAATAAAGTTTGCTCATAAACCTTTTTCAAAGGCGATTGCGCAGTAAATATTCACATTATTTCACATTACTTCTACACTTAACCATGTATGCCCAAGAGAGTGTAGTGTGTCTGACTCTTTTACTTCTTCTCACTTTTCGAGTGAGTATTTACAATTATTTGTGTTCGTTTAAACGTTCATTGGAAGTAATTGCGTTTACTAATGGTTATAAATTGAGGTTATAACCTGAATACATTTGTTGGTTACTGTTTTTTTTCCTTGTTAGATGGCGGTAGTTACATATGACAGTAAGAAATGTTTATGAATGCCAGCAAAGTTTGTAAGTAAGACGTTTAAGTATTTTAATCTCCATTGAAGTTGATTAAAATAATGCTACCTGCAGAATTTGTTGATAATTTCGAGGTATGATAGTTAATAAATTTAGGTTAAATCTACATATACAGGATTAATTGAATTTATTAAAGAGGAGGAATATACTTCTAGCAGGGAAAGAGTATTTTTGGGTTTTTTTTTTATGGGATGTTATTAGGTTTTCTTGGGCGCTGTTCAGAAAATGTGACATGTCCACTAACAATATTTCCACATATATGCCATTACATATAATAATCCGGTTCGAAGGACCTTGAAAATGCTTGAAGGAGTAGATCCTTTATTCCTACTAGTGGTAGAATAAAATTAAAAATAAGTTCAGCGGATGTTTACATGATTGGGATTGATTAAGATTTTGTCGATGCGGATGTTGATGTTTATTCGTCTTTGTACGGGAACCGCCACAGTTTTTGTCTTTGTTGCCGACAATTTCTTTAGTAGGGTAAACTTGCCTAACTCGTACCTGCGCCTAAATCGTACTTACCCCATTTCTCCGAATTTATAAAACATATAGCGGCATCTGCTGTTAAATATTTGAGTATGTGCTACAGTAACAATTGTGAGGCTACAAAGAGCTGGTTGACCTGAGTGAATATTATTTTAAGCATAAAAGTAAGTTTTATTGAGTTTTCTTC
>JAODAC010041910.1:0-11697 GCA_027575185.1 Mimaenictus wilsoni | reverse complement strand
CTCCGAAATGTTTGTTTACGACGTGTGATTATGGGATTTATGACTTAAGTCACTTTCGGGGATATTACCTGCTCCCCCTCGATAAATCTAATGTTTTCCGATTGGTGTGGTCAGTAGAAAAACGGGTGGGGGTATTATTAATTTTTCTATTGGAAGATGTGGTGGGTGGTATGTAATTAATTTGTAAGATTTCCTGTTTGAGAAACTTGTAAATAAATGTCAGTTGTTAACCGAAGCTTAAACTGTCTAGTAAATTCCTCGCTTTTCAATTCGGACGGGTAGTCCAAGCCTGCTCTTTTGAGTTGAAGTCTTTGTCTATGTTTAAGTCTGTTAGCATCTTTTGCTCGCAAATATTTTCTGAATTTCCGACCGTGGTTTTTTCAGTCCGCCTATCTCTTGATCTGACCCTACTCAGGTCGAATGTGGCTACGGTAATTTCATGGTTTTGAACAGTGTATGATCGTTGCGCGTACACTGCAGATGATGTTCAGATTCGCGAGCACAAGTTCTTGCACTGACAATGAGAAACGGTAATAACTAAATCGAGCCCGTAACGCTGGTAGCAAAACAGCTGAGTGCAGGGATGGAAGAGGGTACGATGTGACCACGATAAAATCCATATGACTACTAACTTTATTTCCTAACTTCAGATTTATCGATACATACAAATTACTTAACTACTAATGGCGCATGACGTCGCGATAACAAGAGTCCGATCGATAACGACTTTATTTGGAAGTCCGGACTTCTTGGCTAATTGCCGCGACATCATGGCCCATTCATAAACATTCGCAGATATCATAAGATACTACACGATAAGATACTACATCTAACAATAAGATTTCCAAATTAACATTACACTGCCCATTTTTCATGAATGTCCGTTTTCTTATCATCTCGATTTGCTTATTGTTCTCAGCGATTTGCTTACGCTCCCCTGTTTACGTATCTGCGTAAACAGTAGGTATTTACTTGCTTAATGAAAATTAAAAAATGTTCCAGAAGATTTGGCTTCGCAGAGACATCCAGAAAGATGAATAAAGCAGGAAAAATCATCCTCACCCTGCAATATTCTGCAAAATTCGAAAATGGCATGTCTTGTGTAAATAAAATAAAACAAAGTTAAACAGAAAAAAAAAACATGTTCCAGTGTACTTAGAAAATGGTGCCTTGGCATCATTATACTATGAGATGTACTTTATTACAAAATGTGAGACTCATCCTGCAGTCTTCTGCACTTCGCAAGAAAAACAAAGTTTTACATCGTTTTTCTATAATTTGACATGTAACAACGTGAAAAAATATTTAAAAAAATGTGTTCCGGAGTTCACTGAAATTTGTCCCGATATCAAATAGCAGCTATGGGATGAACTAAACAAAATAAAATTACTCCCATCCTGCAATGAATAGCACAACCCACTCAAATAATGTTATCAAAGTAAATAGAGCATTATAAAAAGAAAACAAGAAATTGGACCATGTCCTCTACAGGTCGCATATTGTTATACCTTGCCAAATATGAACAAAATGATTTAAATACTTAAATGGTGTGGTAAAAAACCAATATTCATAGGGAAAAAATGAAAAATACAACTCCAAGAACATGATGGCATGTCCAAGGACGTGGTAAAAATTACAAGTTTACCATGCATATGTAATAAAATCATGCCACGAATTAAATCTGAAATATTTACACTCTGTAAGACCAAAATGAAGCATTATATCCAGCTTTTTTGACAAATGAACCACTGTGGCGGCGTATGGGATATTTGCTGATGACAATGCATTGCGTTCTTATGTTCATGCTATTTTGTGTAGAGATATCTTCTATAAGATTTATGGTCATCAGTGATATTGCAAATAGCAACTTTTCAAAAGCAGAATCGGGAACTACCAGGTCGAAGAAATTGAAAACACAATTTATAACAACAACAATTTATAGCAGTTTTCTCGAAAACTGTTAGAGACAGGAACATAAACGAAATACCATCTCATTTGCTATGTTAATATTTATTATAATGCATAATTTTATTAGAATTGGTTAGGTAGATCTGAAGATATTTCAACTTTTATTCATTCTTGACAATTTAAAATACTCCAAATGAGCTGCTATTAATTAAATATTCAACTTTTATTGCACTTTTCATGAAAACTATTAGAGATTGAAACATAATCGAAACGCCATCTTATTTGTTATGTTAACATCTATTATGGTGCATGATTCTATAAGAGTTGGTTTGGTAGATCTGAAGTTATTTCAATTTCTTCGCTGAAATCTACATTTTCAGTGATCCTACAGTATTCTTGTGAACAGTTTTGCTTTGGTGATCAATAGGCGAATTTCTCTCGCGGCGAAATGCGAAGCATCATCAGATACTGGCATGTTCCAAGAATAATTCGCATGTTTACGCAGAAATGTTTGGGAGTACAATATTACGGGTAAGAAAAGAGCGTAATAAAAGTTGCTTTGATATTTAAATGGGACCGTTTTAATCATTTAAGATTTGCTGCGATCTACTCATCGGTCTAACAATATATTAAAGAAGCTACTCGAAAAAAATAAGAGAGTAATTCAAGTAACCTTCCTTAACATTTACATAATTCTAAGCTTCAGACAGTTGCGAAGAATTTTCTTCCAAAAATTCCATCAGTGGTGCAAAATATTCCAGAATCGGATTAACATCCACCTCTCTAGAACCCGTCAATATCTCTAAAACATCTGGCCACGGTTTGCTCTTTCCCAAAGATAGACCCTTCCTAAAATAATTTCATAAACTAACAAATAAACATGTTTAAATCTAGAAAACTCACGTTAGCAAAGCTCCAACTGCTTTGCTTCCATAAAAATCACACTCATGAAGAGGAGGGCTTTTCGTCTTTGGATCATACTGACCAGCTTCAATACAAAACGCTCTAAAGAATTGAAATTGCAAAATATGACTGATATAGTAACTGATGGATTGGCTGTCAGTAGCTATGTGGTATATAGCTCCTGGATCAAAGTCAGATTCGGATCTTTCCACTGGTGGCTTCAAAAGTTGATATTTCTTGCTAAAAACCAACAACAAAAGAATTAAACATTAAAAAGGCAAGCGTTTCTTGACTTACCGATATTCCCACCATTTCTTATTCCATTCATTTGGTCCTATCGTCCCGGAAAATATGTCCCACCTCCACTTCTCCACCATTAAACTAAACGGAAGAAGAACAATTTTATCCAGAGCCATAGTCATCAGCATATTAACACTTGATTCTTTAGTTTTCTTATAAGAATCAGGCAATAACTTAATTTTCTTCAAGTGCGTAATGCTCTGCACTGATAACGAAATGGTATCACCGATAGCTTCATGAAACGCTGGATTTGCATCAGCCCGAAATGTTATCGGTTGATTTTTATATAATTGAAAATAGGCAATATGTCCCATCTCATGGTGAACCGCAAAAAAAGCATCCATGCTGATGTGCGTACACATTTTAATGAAAAACCTTTCCTTATCACAAAAGTCATAGGCAGTTGCATGGCATGTAACTTCTCTTCCTGGAGGTTTCTCAATCATACTCCCTGGTCCATAAGACATGTTATTTGAAGGTAAGCCCAAGGACATGTAAAAATCGTTTGATGTTTCATATATTTTCAACGGTGTATATTTCTGATCGAGTAACACCTGGCCGATGTCTAATTTACTTTCGTTAGGATACGGTTTCACTTTGGTATCCTTACTAGTCCAAGCTTCCCCCCATGTAGTTCCGAGGATATGCGCCGGGAGGAGTCCATCTGATATATCCAACTTATCTCCGTAATGTTGCTTTAGTTTATGGGAAACGTAGCGATGTAATTTTGTATAGAACGGTTTAATCTTGCTCCAGATGGTATCAACGCTCTCTACAAAGTTGTCGGTCTCAAAACTACGACGCCAATACGCACCGTAGTCTTTAAAACCGTTAAGTCTAGCGATTTTATTACTTAAGTCAACATATATTTGAAAATCCTCACGCATTAGCTTGCCAGTTGCATCATTACTAGCTTTCCAGGCGTATTTAAGAGTGTCATAATCTGTATCTGGGTCAGCAAAAAGCGAATCTATGTCGGGATCCAACGGTAATTTTTCTGAATCCAGGCAATTAGCTTTCTGCTCATTAGGACAGATCTTTGCCGAGCTGTAAGTGCCGGTCATGTTAATTATAGCCTCTGTTCGTGTTTTTAGTTCAGTTGCAGTAAGGACGGACTCTGATGGTAGTGACAAGTCTCCCATCATTCGTTTGATATCGGGGTCTTTAAGTGTGGATAAATCAATGTCTCTGAACCAATCTTCGTAGGCTTGTTTCGTGAATTGAGCAGACTTGAGGGTAGACTCAGTGACTTTTTCTTCGTTAGCTGGATTGTTGTCAGTCTCATAATTCCATGTGTTTTGGGCGACTTCTGTGCATATTTTGGAGCCTTCTTTTTCATATCCATTTAGTAAGTAGTCCTTTAATTGTGCTTCGGTATGACGGGCCGGATTGGACGCAGCTAAACACGCTAATAATACGACCGAAACAAAGTGGAACACAATTAGAGTCGTTGTTGACAAATTTCTTCTTTGGGAATTCATTCTGGACTGTTTATGAGTGATTATAACTAATTTGGAAGATGCTATTTTACTCAAATCTAACAGTCATATTGCGGACTGATTGAATAATATAACCATAACTACGGAAAATTTGCTTATAAAACGGTTGAGATTGGTGTATTTTTATGCTAGGAACGTTATGTTGTCAAAGGTCATGATAATATATGAAAATCAGTTTAATATATTGGACTCACAAGTGCGTCAAAGTCGATATTATGCTGACAAGAATAGATCAAGGCATTTATTATGATATTTCGTTGAACATTTTTACAGGTACGTGTTGCTATGCGTTAGGGTCATGTTTCTCAACATTGCATTATCACAGGTCAATGAGTAAAAATACATTTTTGATACTTTTTCCTCGTGATTTGCGTCGTGTACATGTTGCTCAACTAATCACGCCCGATATCTTAACAACCTAACGACGTATGATCTAAACAAAATCGCAGTAAATCTAAAGAAAACCGAAATAATTAAATTTCGGAAAGGGGGCAGGTTGTCCGAAAATGACATCTTTCTCTATGAGCAGAAACCAGTGCCGTTCACGAACACACCCATACACAAACAGCGCAAAACAATAGAAGAAGAATAATAGCAACAAGAGCAATTAACACTATCAAAAACCCACATCGACCGTCAGTGGAATGCGCCAAGGTTCTCTTAGAGATAGAAATTTAAACCTATCGCGATATACGCACCAAAAGAGGTCTCACACAAACTCCGGTTGATCGACCTCCCAACAACTCGATGAAATAAAAGCCCACTCCATTAAAAAAGTGATGGCGATACACAGATCAACCTCAAACACCCTCTGCTATGACCTAATCGGATGGCCCACACTGGGGGAGGATCTTGCTGAGGAGAGCAATAACATCTGCCAAGCTGAACTTGAGAAGAAAAAAATTGGGAGTTTGTCAATAAAAATTATACGAATGGAATCGCTTTCAAGTCAAACACATACAGAAAACCAAAGCAAAGAAACAGAAGCAGTGTTTGCCGTATGACGGTTCACGGCTTTCACCATATTCTCTGAGAAAACACCCAATTACACCAATGGGAAACCAACTGTGTCTGTAGATATTTCAAATAACATTGTAAAGATCTTTCCACATATTGGAATACCCAAGAGTAAACGAATATATACATTTGACAAATTGGCTTGTGTTGTATTTGTATGTTTTTATAACTGACAAGTTATGTAGGTAGACTTTACTAATCTACTAATCCTAAGATAATCCAAAGCCGAAGAGCGAAAGACGAAGTGTGTATGTGTGTGCGCGTGTGTGTGTGTGTGTGTGTGTCGTGAACCGATGAGGCCGAACCTTTGAATTCATTTGGACGAGCAAAGGAATACCCGTGTGACCCGTTAATATATTTTTTTAGATACTTAGAAACTGCTCTGATTTTAGTCTTTTATTCTATTTATTACGTTACAAATATCAGGAAAACATTTCTGACAAAAGAACGTCTCCACAATGTTTACACATTGCCGTGACCAGGATTCGAACCTGGGTTACTACGGCCACAACGTAGGGTCCTAACCACTAGACGGCTACCGAAGACTTATTGACGCACTGCGGTGAATAATAATTTCGGTTGCAGTTAAGTGAGAATGGGAGCAGTTTCTACTTTCACGCCATGTAATTGCTTGCATGTTGATCCTACGGAATATCTACTCGAGTGAACAAACATATACTGGCTCGTTTATTTGATAAGAGATGAAACCTATGATATTCAGTTGTATTTGGTGTTCAAATAAATATATTCTCTCAGATTTTGCAAGTATTTTGAGTTATTGTTATCCAAATACAATTCAACATACATTCAGTACTTTCTGTGGAAAAAGCTACTGAATGGACACATGTTTGTTTAATCAGCTGTTCTATTCTATTCTGCTGATCCCGGTTTTCCACCACCCTTCCTTTAACTCTCACTTGTTCCTGAACGGGGCCTCCTTCATCTAATACAAGTTCAATTGTCCCTTCGAATAAACCTACCCTATCATTCGAGGCCTTCCCCCGCTCCTGGCATTTGTGTTTTCCTCTCTAGGCGCACCACACCCATGTACTGCTTATTAAAATCCCCTCTCTCGTTTATGAAGCTTATTCTGATATCTTTCCCCATAGTCTCCTCTATTAACGGCCTTCTACCAGTCTCTGCAACACAATATACATCCAGCATAAACAAACTGTCATTTTATCAGGACATCAACTGTCACCTTGCGACCTCGATCTCCACCACGATTTAGGGTCGACTTCCTCTACGGCCCCAAACCGACAACGACGCAGAGCCGCCTGGAGACAACAGCCACGTCACCTCCGGCATCCACCTGATGACGGCATCAACTTGCGTCGTGGTCAAAGATGGACGGAGGCGTACCGTGATTATTAATGGAGCAGTCACGTACGAAAACGGCCCAAATGTTTGCCGATTCTATCAGAGCAGTAAAATTTGAGAAATATGCGGACCTAGCGGACCATTTGGGAGAAAGTGGGGACACTCTGAACTACACGCTCATTGGGTCCTAGGGCCATGCAACTGAGATGGTTGGGACATTTCTTTTGTGATTCCTGCCATCCATGTCGTTTTTGGTCTTCCTCTTGTCCGTCATTCGTAGGGGATCCTATTCATTGTGTTAAGAACCCACAAAATATAATGGAAAAAAACGGTTGAAAACGGTTAGAAACCGTTGAGAGGCGGATGCAGGTGTCGCTCACCAGTAACAGCCGTTACTGCCGGCGCGAACCAGCGGTGGTTGCTGACGGCGGCCCCACAGGAAGGCGTAGAGGGGCAAGGGGTGCGCCCTTCTTGTATAAAAGCGCCGAGTTCGCGCAAATAACGAGAGTTCAGTCCGAGACTTGGGTGAGTGAGTTTGATTTCTTCTGACCCCCGATTTCCTCATAGCTGATGACGGGTAGTCATCAACCAGCAGTCCAAAGAGAAATAGTCTGATAGTCTTTGGCTCAGCGATAGGGCGTAGCAACATTGTGGTGCTCGCGATTGAAAGCGTCGACCGGCTGATGTTCACGACACATTGCTTTTTTTGGAATTCTCTCGTCACTCACAGATTTGGTTTTAATTATCTGTTTCCTATATTTTACATGTCAACATATTTGGCACAAAAGTGCAAAAACTGTATTTTAACCCATTTGACCTGCGATAATGCCCTGCAACAGGAACCTGTAAAAATGTATAACTAAATATCACAATAAATGCAAATATCAGTCCGTATCAGCATAATATCGACTATTAACCACATGCGGGGCCAGCATATTAAACTGATTTTCATACTTGATCGTGACCGTTGACCTCATAACATTCCTAACTTAAAAATGAATCAATCTCAACCATTTCATAAACAAAAACGATGATAATTAGACTTATTTACCACTGTTATGACTATATCTATCAGTCAATCAGCCCGTAATGTGACGATCCGATTTTCAGTCAATTCCAACCTCTTTGCAGTCAATAATGTCACAATCAGTCCAGAATGAATTCGAAAAGAAGAAATTTCCCAACAACCACTCTAATTATCTTCAACGTTGCTCTGATCCTATTATTCTCGAGTTTAGCTGCGTCAAATCCGACCCGTCATACCGAAGCAGAATTGAAGAACTACTTACTAAATGAATATGAAATAGAAGCTTCAAAAATGTGCACCGAAGAAGCCCAGAACACATGGAACTATGAGACTGACATCAATCCAGTTAACGAAGCCAAAGTCACTGAGTCTATCCTCAAGACTGCTCAGTTCACGAAACAAACCTACGAAGCATGGTTCAGAGACATTGACTTATCGAAACTTAAAGACGCCAATATCAAACGAATGATGCGAGATTTGTCATTACCATCGGAGTCAGTCCTTAATGAAACAGAGTTAAAAACCCTCACAGAAGCTGTAATTTCTATGTCTAGTACTTACAGCTCAGCAAAGATCTGTCCTATTCAGAACAGAGATAATTGCGTGGAGTCAGAAAAGCTACTGTTGGATCCCGACATACATTCGATATTTTCCGATCCACAGACGGATTATGAAATTCTTAAATACGTCTGGAAGGCCTGGCATGATGCATCTGGTAAACAGATGCGTGAGGATTATCAAATATATGTTGACTTAAGTAATAAAATGGCTAGACTCAATGGTTTTACGGACTATGGTGAGTATTGGCGTCATAGTTTTGATACCGACAACTTTGAAGACACCCTTGATGCCATCTGGAACAAAATTAAACCGTTTTACTCGAAATTACATCGCTATGTTTCCAATAAACTTAAGTCGCATTACGGAGATAAGTTGGATATATCAGATGGGCTTCTCCCAACGCATATCCTCGGAGCTATATGGGGGGAAGCTTGGACTACTTTGGATACCATAGTCAAACCGTATGCCAACGAAAGTGAATTAGATATTAACAAGCTGTTAATCGACCAGAAATATACACCATTGAAGATATATGAAACATCGAATGATTTTTACATGTCCTTGGGATTAGCTTCGAACAACATGAGTTATGGACTAGGGAGTATGATTGTGAGACCTCCAGGAAAGGAAGTTACATGTCATGCTACAGCCTATGACTTTTGTGATAAGAAAACGTTTTTGATTAAAATGTGTACGGCAATCAGCTTGGATGATTTCGTTGGGGTTCACCATGAAATGGGACATATTGCCTATTATCAATTATACAAAAATCAACCGATAGCATTTCGGAGTGATGCAAACCCAGCGTTTCATGAGGCTATCGGGGATACCATTGCGTTATCAGTGCAGAGTATTTCGCACTTGAAGAAAATTAAGTTATTGTCCGATTCTTATATGGAAACTAAGGAATCAAGTGTTAATATGTTGATGAATATAGCTCTGGATAAAACTGTTTTTCTTCCGTTTAGTTTAATGCTGGAAAAGTGGAGGTGGGATCTATTTTCGGGGAAGATAGGACCAAATGAATGGAATAAGAAATGGTGGGAATATCGGTAAGTAAAAAATTGCTTGCCTTTTTCATGTTTAATTCTTTTGTTGTTGATTTTTAGGAAGGAATATCAATGTTTGAAGCCACCAATGGAAAGATCAGAATCTGACTTTGATCCTGGAGCAATATACCACATAGCTACTGATAGCCAATACATCAGTTACTATATCAGTTACATTTTGCAATTCCAATTCTTTAGAGCGTTTTGTATTGGAGCTGGTCAGTATGATCCAAAGACGAAAAGCCCTCCTCTTCATGAGTGTGATTTTTATGGAAGCAAAGCAGTTGGAGCTTTGCTAACGTGAGTTTTCTAGTTTTAAACATGTTTATTTGTTAGTTTATGCAATTATTTTAGGAAGGGTCTATCTTTGGGAAAGAGCAAACCGTGGCCAGATGTTTTAGAGATAATGACGGGTTCTAGAGAGGTGGATGTTAATCCGATTCTGGAATATTTCGCACCACTGATGGAATTTTTGGAGATGAATTCTTCGCAACTGCCTGTAGCTTAGAATTATGTAAACGTTAAGGAAGATTGTCATTAATAGAATTACTCTTACATATATATCCGAATAGCTTATTTAACAAGTTGTTAGATCGATAAAAAGTAAGCCTTCCCGTAGCGGATTAAAACGGATTAAAAATATCAAGACAATTTGTGATGTTGAATTATGAGGACAGATTTTACAACATATCATAGATTTTGAAAGGTGTTAGGTCCATATGTTCATGATGCGGTTATGTGGATATGCTTGGCTTTTGGTGCGATGTGCACACAAATTGCATACGCACGTGGGTCGTCAATCTTCCGGATCAAAATCAGCAAAATCGATTTCTCGCCCTTGATTGACAAGCACGACATGTTTTTCTCATTTTTTTTTTCATTATTCTCGATTACGTCACTATTTTTGATTTCTATTGTCAGGACCGTGCTTGAACCACAAATTGCGACATCGCTCGTATTTCAGTCGGATAGTTTTTTTTTTCTTTTGACAATGCTGGTTAACTAGCGCTTTCGAGCTACTAGTTTTCACAAACAATGAGCCATTTTCTTAAATCCTTTGTTGTTGAACCCTGTTTCGTCTTCCACTTACGATGGTAGGGGCTAACTGTATTTGCAACGAGAAATATTTTCGCGCCACTGACGTCCCACGTGCGTTTACATTGGGTCAATTTTTGCATGATGCGGTTTTGTGGGTAAGAATTTTTAGGTAAAAATATTGCCGGTGAGGGGGGTGTTTATCAGCAATTCTATTTGGCCATTAAGGACCATGTGCTCTTTGGTGGTAATAGCAGGTTTTATGTAAATCGCCTCCAACGCGTTGAGTTTATGGCTCCTGCTACAAATGTAAATAAAAATTCTTAGTATATAAGCATCCTCCTAAAATTGTAACTCACCAGTACCTGATGATGGCGCGAGCCGAAATGTGCATTATACAATACAATAAAATTCTGTAAAACATCTAAACATTCGTGCAGTGAATTTATTCTCAACAATTTCTAAAGAAATGTTTTACCAACACCCGACAGAAGATTCCACCAACTATCGTAATGAAATTTAAAAGGCAAAATTATTTCAAATTTAGCTCAAATTTTATCTTGTGGTTGCAACATGCGCGACTACATATGAATATAAACGACTATGAATATAAACATCTACATCCATCCCTCGTATTTAATCAATTCTTGTTGTTGGTGAATCATTTTGATCATTTGCTTTAATTTAGTGGGCGTTATAATTTGAAAAAATTATTGCAATGATATGAAACGCTATTTAAATTAACTTTATGTAGAATATGGCAATTTAGTGTGAACTTTAATTACATTTTTTTAAGAGCAGGTACTTTGTAATAATTTTTCCCAGCTCATTGACACAACTACGTTCAGTCTTTTTTGAACGCTTAGCTAGCATTGACATTGTCGCGAATGCGAAAAGCTGATTAAGAAATTCATATTAAATAACAGGAAAACCACTTCTGGAAAGTTTAGTCCAAAGGCATGTTTTGTGTAGATTACATGTAAATTTAGGAAACCGAAATTATTTTAGGAGGCGTATGCTCAAGGGGCGTATCGATAAGCAAAGCGCGCGGGCGAAATGTGTGCACCACACGATAAGA
>JAODAC010041899.1:0-11705 GCA_027575185.1 Mimaenictus wilsoni | reverse complement strand
CCTTCGCTTTATCATCTGGCTGTCGAAAGTTCTTTATTGCCATTCGATATTTATCTCTGTCGTGGCAATCTTCAGTTCTCAGTTTGAACCAGGCTAAATCCTCGCTGATTTATTTCATTAGTGTTGTCTTGGAGCGGTAGTTATAGATCCTTTCGAAGATTTGTTGTAATTCCATAGTTCCGACAAGGAGAGTCCTCGCTCTGTCAAATGAGCTTCGAAAAACTAAAAATACAGTCGGGTACTAGATTTTTGAAAAAAATTATGATGAAAATCCTGGGAAGCACTACCTGATACCTGATACCTAGTAGCAACCAGCATATCGGCCGCAGTGTTCGGACGGTATACATTGAGAATGCTCTAAATTTGCGCTCGAACCAAATGTTTAACAATTATTTTCTCGGAAACTATCAGGTAGTGCTTCCTAAGATTTTCACCATACATTTTTTCAAAATTCTAGTACCCGACTGTATTTTTAGTTTTGCGAAACTCATTTGACAGAGCGTGGACTCTTCTTGTGAGAGAAATAAAGTCCCAGTAAGTAAAAATGTCGGTCAGCGTTCGGCGATTGAGTCAGGAGATCGAATACTGGGATAAATCGGTAGACCACGTTTTCTTCATCGTTTCTATAAAATATACATACTTAAAAATTAATTATTCTGAAACTTGGTTCAGGCCTCTTGCCCATACTAACAATAATTCAGTGCTAACTTTGGGATAAAACAATTTTTGAAACTAAAATTTCAAAAATATTTACTCATTTCTACATTATAAAGCAAATAAAATGCACACAAATATTTCATCGACTTTAATTTGTAGGTTAAATAGCTACACAAAAATAAATAACGAGGGCTTTGTTCGGTTGTTTAACAGAGTGCACCCCTCTTTATTATGCGATTTCCGCCTCTCGGTTTTTCTCGTTTGCATTTCTTTATTTTCGCTCGGTGGTAAGTAAGGCTTCACTTGCGAAGATATCCCTCGGAGATAAAGGCCACAATGCGGAGTGCAAGTGGAAGCACAAAAGCACGAGCGCCGTCGACGCCCCGGGTCTTTGGTGTCACTAAATATACTAATTTATTATTTTAATCCACCCCCGGACAAAATTCGGCCGAAATTCACGTCTACCTAAAACACGTCCACAGATTTTAAATCGAGGACAATATTAGTTTCGTATGACATGGAATCCAGTAAACCAGGAAATGCTATTCACCTAGAGAGGGCACTACCTTTCCCTTCTCTAGATTAGTGTATGTTCCTGTAGCTGCCTGATTACAAAGACAATTCTGTCAGAGTATTATTAAATACGCCCTCCTTGAAATTCTGAGCGTTCCGCGAGATCGTTATCAAATGTCGCGGTGATATCACTGAGAAGCAATGTGAGACGCGCAAACGTAGCGTCGTCGCCAAGAAATGAGAAGCGCGCAGCCGGCGCTACTAATTAAGATGAGATGCTTAATTACATTCGCAATCAGCGCGCACGGGTTGGAGCACACCCTCCTATCGGGGAGTTTCTTTCCAGCTGTGGAGACATCTCTTTCCTACCCCTTTTATAACGGAGATTCATCATCTATTCTTTAGTCTTGGTTATAATTAGTTATAATCTTAATCAACCACAACACAAATCACTTTTTTCTAGAAAAAAAAATAAATTTAAAGGGTCGAATAAAAAATTAAGTCTTTTATCATTTTACTTGTCTGGTATCTTAATTTATTTGATTGAAAAATGAAAATAAATTAATTTCTAGAGGAAAGTGTTTCTTTTTGTTGCAGAAATGTAGAAAAGGAAACTTGGGCGCCTCATGGCAACCTAATTTGTGAAACAAATTTGAGTTGATCTCGTTAATATTGAAATTGTTTAACATTCTCAAGTTAAACATTAAATATTAGATCATGAGGATTAGATCCCGACGAATCAGGACTTAAAAATCAGGACGTAAAATTGAAGCTATGTCGCAAACCTTTCAACATTATAAACGGTTGTTGGATAAACAGCAGTCCGTGAAAACCCATAATAATCCAAATCAACAGAAGAAAATCTATGTTATATTGAATTTGGCAATTTAGTGTGAAGTTTTTGAATTTACATATTTGAGAGCAAGTACTTTGTAATAGTTTTTCCTAGCTCATTCACACAACTACTATTCGAAGTATCAGGTCGGGTTCCCGGGGTCTCCGTGGCGCAGTTGGTAGCGCGTTGGGCCGGTATCTCAAAGGTCACCGGTTATTATGAAATTTCTCGGCGGAACCTTAAAGAGACCTTAAAGGTCGATAGCATTTAAAATATAATAATATATATAAAACAACCTTTATTGGCATATCATCTTAGCTTATCCACTTTCCTTCTTACGTCTCTCTACAACTATTTGACAAACTTAATAAAATAATAAATATGGCACAATAAATCCAATAAATACACCTACACTCTTCTTTCCTTTACACTCTCCCGCCTCGTAAACATCTCCAGTCGAGCCTCTCTTATTCTCTTCTCCTTTACTATCGCGGACACCCTGGCGACCCCCTCTCGCATACCTCTCGCCCATTCCTGATTCATTCCCATGCACTCTCCTGCTAAATGCTCCCACGTATCCCAACCATCATCACATAGAACCCACTTTCTGAACTCGTCTCCGATCCACACTTTCCATCCTCTCCCTTCCGAACCACACCTTGCACGCGCCAGAGTCACTTTTTCCGTTGCTCCCTTTCCTATGCAGCTAATATATCCCGGTCTCCTCCCCACAGTTTGTGCTGACCGGTACCCTGGGTTAAAGGCTCTTCTCTCAATGCGACTCTGCCTAATTTGCTCCTCCACTTCCCGGAATCTCACCCTCATTACCCCTTCTACCGATCCCCCATTCTCCCGTACCTGCCTCACCGCCGTCTCCGATAACCTTTCCGTCCTCTCTCTTGCCCCCATTCATTCTCCTTAGCACTCGATCACGTCATCCAGACCTGCCTCACCAACCGTTCTTCTCCTATTCTGACTAGTTTTTCCTCATTCCTTACGACTCTACATTTAGACTCCCATACTACAGTCATTCCTCCGGTTTCCTGAAGGACTATATAATTCGGTGTCGACCTCTCTAACCTCATTAGATCCTTTAGGAACCATACTTGCTCTTTTTCCAGCCACTCCCACTCATATATACCCCATACCTCCACTCCATACATTAAAACTGGCTTCACACATCCATCCCACATTCGCATCACCACGTCCCAGTTTTCACCCCACAACTTCCCCCACTTTTCTTTCACTCTGATCCATGCTCGCCTAGCTTTCTGTTGCAACCATCGATAATATAATAATAATAATATCACATATTTTAACGTCTATCGACCTCTGTGGGTCTTTCCGATTTTGATATGTTCTATATATTTTTGTTGTTTGTTTTTGTTTACAATTCATACATGTAGGTGTTTTTATACAATTTTTGTAGTTGGTGCGAATTGTTGGTGAATGTTGTTGATTGCAGTTCTTCTAGTGAGTTACAGATGTCTGTAGATTGGTGTGTGAAGTCTTAATGATTGAAGTAGATTGTTTGAAGTTGAATGTTTGAAGTAGTGTGGGTGTGTGTGGGTGTGGGTGGGTGAATGTGTGAAGCGGTGTATGAATAATAATCACACTGTGTAGTGCCCGCCCCGAGGACTCGAACCTAGTCCGCTGGCGTTATACGCCAAGTGTTACCCACTAAGCCACTCGGTCGGGCTTTAAAATATATTTATTATTATTTAAAAAATTATTTATTTATTATTATTTAAATATGTATTACTACAAACGATTTTTCCCTGATTTAGAAATATACATCTAGCACCGTATAGATTAAAATTTGAATAAAAATATGATAACACAATTTAAGCACGCTCCTATAACATGCAAGCATAAAATCCGAAAGATATAAAAATAAAGCCTTAAACCACAATCGCAGTCGCATAAAATCACCATACATGCCTAGAGGAAAAAACGCTTAGCGACACACGCATGGAAAATAGAAAATTGATGAGTCCTGAAGAGACAAGCGATAGAGGCGATAAAAACGCGGAGTATGCATTCGCGTTCAAAATAAAATAATAAATACGATTGTAATCTACTCCGCCTGCAGTGAGCGAAATTTATTAGTCGAACTGCTAACGATAGATAAAATTTTCAATAAAACGACACACCACCACCACCACACCCACACCGCACACCAACTGCTAATGGCAATAAATGACAATGTTTTAAGTCGCTCTCCTCTTCCGGCGGAATAATTGATAGTCAGTTGATAATCATCAGTATTTAGTACTGTGTGCTGGGTGTTTAACCGCTTACGTTCCGGGGGCGAGATTTAAAAAAGGCACACAGTTGAAGAGAGGGAAGCTCTGGATGTACGGCGCTGATTATGTGAGTTGCATCCAAGTGTGACAAATCAATTTGTAGATATACATATGTATGGTTTGTCGCTTTAAAATATGCACCCTCCGTTGATGTTCCCCCTTCAGGGGTGTGAGTGCTGCCCTGGTTTTAGTCACAGGCACAATTTTAGAAGAAAAAATAAGATCATGTGTTGTCTTTTGATTTCTAGTTTCAGATATTGACGGAGATATAAAAATCATTCAATTCGTGCGTTGTTTGATGAATTTGATTCCTCTGAAGCATGTGTTGCTATTCAATTACCAGCTTCGGTTATTGAGGGACTTATCCCGCCGTTTTAGATATAAAATTTAGATAAAAAATGTAATATTTATTACCCTTCAATTTTTTGGTCTAATAATCTAGCAATTTCCTGGCCTTGGAAACCTCTGGTAGTGAATAGAAATGGATGATTATTTCAGGAAAACACTTTGGAATATTTTACCTTTTTAGCTGAAAGTATATGCTTTCAAGAACAAACTTTATGCAAAAAAATGTTAAAAAATGATAAATCGATTTGTTTAGACCCAGCTAAGGTGAATCACTTAAACACTAGAATCTAAGCAATTTGCACAACAAAATTTAATTTGACATAGGCCTATTATCAATTATCAAACGGCCTGTAACATTTATATATATTTAACTTTCTATCATATATGAAATAATCCATAAAAACGATTTAGTAAAACTCGTACAAAATAAATGGTGGAGGCGCAGGTCTAGTAGAGCAAGCATTTTGTTATACCAGAGTTTTCCATGGAAATAAGTTCGGAATAAATGAGACTAGACCCCGATGTGGCCTGTGGGCCGAAAGTCAATAAGCAATATTGTGTTCCAAGCCGCACATATTTCCTTGCTTCGATTTCCCGCGATTTTCCATGCTGCCTGGACGCTAGCGAAACAGACAATCTTCCCCCGCACATATTGCCGAAGAAAAATATAAAATATGAAAAACTGCAAACGAAAACACACCCACGCGCCGGTGCCGCCCCCTTGGGAACAAAGAGCGTAAAAACAATCTCGATTTATAAATTGTTTTGTCAATAAATTGCCCTTCGTATAAATTAACTACTATATCTCTTGCGCTAGCTAAATGTAGGTTATTATGAAAAGTAACTTTTAATAAACGCACACGTTTCAGGTATAAATCATAGCAAATTGATCACGTTCCGACGGAACGTGACTCGCGGCAGGCCATAACCTCACTCGTACGCTAGTTTTATTAGCGCTGCGCGCTCGTTGCGCCTTCCTTTAGTATTATATAACATTTTGTAGGGTATGTTGCTAAGGATACTGCAATTTAGCGCGCGCGTTGCCGTCTTAAGAGCGCACTTCTGTTTCGGCGATGGCGGGCGGCGGCGTCGCGACGGAGGTGCAAGACAGGAACCGCGGGAAGCAGTAAAGTAAAACGAGCGGCAATTACTATGGTAATGTTAAGATATGAACAATTAGTCGCGGCGCGGTTAAACCGCGCACAAGCTTGGAATATTCAAGCAGGTCTGTTCGGCGCAGTGTTGCGCGCGATTACGATATGCATTACGATCGCATGTCGCATGCGGGACGCGGTTTTGCGCCACCGCGCCATCTTGCATGCAGATGATGTCTTTTATTACTAATTGCGTCGCCGTCGAATGGCATTTAAGACATTTCGGTGTCCTCGGAAACAATACAAGTATTACTTTGAATATTTAACATTTTTCAACTATTTTTCAACTTAATGGAAATGTTCTATGAGGTACAAATATTCACAAAATTTGATATAAAATCACTAGATATAAAATTGACGCAATTCATACGATTAAGCAATTAATAAGTAAAGCTAATGAGTACAATACCATGGTATATATAATGTTCATAGACATTTAGACAGTTTTTGATAGTATTAAAACCGAACAAATAACAAATAGTGAATATCATGGAAGAACAAAATATGTCAAACACGATGAAGCAATTAATAATAACGACAAACTCCTCGGGGCGGGCATCTCTTTGTGTTTGGATTATGCAGACACCTTACCACATACCCACCCACACATTTCTACAAATAACAACATTCTACACACTATTCAACACTACAACTCACTATAAAAAACTTACAAACTCAACTGAACACTACAACCAACATATTCAAACCTACACAGTCTACAACTACTGAAATCTACTATCGCCAACAACACCTATCAAATATCACCTATCAACAACAACAATAACAACAACAAAAACATTGTAAACAAACATTAATAAAAATGTATCATCTCGGAAAGATCTCAATGGTCGATAGAGAATAAAATATATGAGTTATTATTAATTACAAACATATATAATAAGATAGCGACAGTAAGCATAAGAAAAATACTAACAACCATTCCCATTAGCAACAATATTGAAACAAAAAAGGGACAGTGAGAACGTGTGAAAAGCCAAATAATCGTGTACGCCGATTGTTCTGGACCGGAATATAGTACGCGGTACGGTTTTGTTTTACCGCGGTTAGAGACGGTCGCCACTGTACAGAGTACAGAGGATGTTACTACACCTGAAAAAAACAGCCCCAGACTGCGCGTCCGCTAAGTGATCGTAAGTCTGGGAAGAGTGAAGAAAATTGACTTTAAGCATCGAGCTCTGGTTGACAACTAAACTTTATTCTTACAAAATGTTAGTTGGATGCTTCCGGCCATAGAGGAATGAAGAGAGTTTCAAGCTTTACGGAGGATCTCGTTCACTGATCGACAAACACCTAGAAGGGGGCGCTGCGTTCGCCGCCAATTGTTTAGCGGTGGTAATTTGAATTATCGATATGGACTTCACATCCGTCGTATTACCGCGTGCTAATTGTGCATTGTCTGCAAAATTGTCACGAAATTACGGGTCAACGTGTGTTGTTCTTGTGGATGATTTTTGGACATTTGCACTTGTTCGGAGTGACAAATGAAGCGCCCTCATCTGGGAGGCGAGCTTTAGAGTGAACACGAGTTAACATGAAGCTTGCGATTCTATTTAGACATTTTCTTTGCTTCCGGCCTCTTTACGCACAGATATTGGACTACCAATAAAAATGTCTCAATTCGCCAGGTGCGTCATAAGACGCTTGCAGCAGCCACACAATTCCAGCGATCACGCCATACGCTGAAATAATATTACTTTCCTGCCACACTTCGTAACGCAATATTTCGACGCCTGCGAAAACAAAGCAAATTCAGCGTATTTCTCACCAATGTTGTGGTGGTAATAACTAAACAAGAAAAAAACATGAAGGAAATGAAGGAAGGTATTATAAAGAAAAGTGGTTGGCCTGAAATTTTACACAAAAAAACAAAAATGATGACAACAATAAACATGCCCAAGAAAGAAATACAAATCGGGGAAGAAATACTTTTAGATACCTCGAGGTAACCTTAAATTTCCAAGGGAAGAATGACCGAGAAACAGAAGCTTTCTTGCTTTCTGCGAAAATGTCGCCGTAATTATACTCAACTTTCATCTGTAAGAATATCTTCTAAGGAATCGATGTGACATGATCCGTAATCCTAAGATAACAAGAAATATGAAAAATAATTGAAGATTAAAAGTAAATCTTTCAGAAAATTATATTTTTTGCACTTTGGATTTCTCAATGATTACAATATTTTTGAGCATCATAGGATATACCCAAACAAACTACATTAAATGGAGAATCAACTTCTGTATGAATGAGAATTTTATGATGTGTATAGTAGATATTGTTTGAATTTCACATTTTAATTCCACCATTTCGTTACGTGATAGATACCGTTGGACTTGGTCCTCTTTAATCAAAGTCATCTTAAATCACTATTGATTTTCCGGATATTGATTAACCCCTCGCCTTAACCAGAATAAAGTTTTGGTCATCGGTCTCTTTGCGGATGTATTTTATGCGGTTTGCAAGCGCGTTGAATTCAATTAAGCGCGAACAATAATGTCGTTACGTAGCGCAACGGCGCGAAGCCGGGAAAACCGTATTTTAATTGTGCATTAAAAGTTTCGAAACAGTGCTGGCGACGTCAACATGCACAATAACGAGCAACAACAACTTGCAACTGAAACACAAGCTTGGCGGTTCATGCTCGCCGGGCGTCGGATGGCGGGCGGGCGGGCAAATCGGATAGATGCCAAACCGGTGTTGAAGCGCTCATCCCCCGAAATTGCACCCGGCAGTACAAGTAAGCAGGGAGCGTGCGCCACACCGCCACCGCCACCGACACCGCCTTGGGCGCTTTTAAATAGGCGCCCGCTTCCAAACCAATAAACATGTAAAACACCTTATCAACTAACTCTATAAGGGAGGCACCACCAGGAGGCTAAACGCACGCCGTAATACGCACGCGAGCCGCAGACGCCAACATTGCTGCCGTTCTACGTTGTCTACGTGGAAATTGAGCATCATTGAACATCGAGGTAAAAATGTCGCGATTACTACTAACTGTATCAGAAAAATATGAATATGAAAATGATAGATTTTTCTATGGTGACGAGGATCTGTATAGATGGTATATTTTATTTACTTGCTTTACTGGTTAGGTGTTATTCTGATGTGATTTATGAGATTATAAACCGTTTAGAGATTTTTTGCACGTCCTAGGTAAATATGATAACAAATATTCTGGGATTTGCTTTCTATGTTTATGGTCCATGGAATGGACTGCTTCACTCTGAACTGAAACTAATAATGCCGATCGAATTGGTTATTGTACCAAACTTGCAACACATTGTAAAAACTGTTGGTTTCACACTGAAACAGTTTAATTAATTAATTAAATTGAAATAAAATACAACATTGATAATATAATTGAGGGGTGAAATGCAAATTTTAATTTTTTTATGGTTTTACGTACCGCAAAATTTGAAATATGATTTCAAGATATGTTCTAAAACATACATTTCTTGGCATGTATTTTTTTGTACAACTTAACCCAAAATATCTAAAGATATTTTTTTTATTTTCAATATTAATCGGTAGAAATTAATAAGTGCAATTAAAGTTGCTCTCCAAGAAAGGCTTTTAAAGATTTAGTTTTCTGGCCTTCCAAGGGTAGATTAACCATGGAAGGCCAGAAAACTGAACAAATGCAAAAAAATCCAAGGAAAAAACTGAAAAAAGATCGAATATTAGCTATTTCAGATTCTAAAAAGAGTTTTCTGTTAATTAAACATATACCCATTTTCTTTAACAGCAAAGGAACAAGTTTGATAACTACTTTTCAAATTTTCGATCACTTTATCATGGAATGAATTATTTAAAGAAATATATATATTAATTATGTTAATAAGGAATTGGAAAATATCAGACAGGAATATTATTCTTATCTATCATGGTATTATTAATAATATTAAGTACACTTAAGGAGAATTTCTACTGAAATTCTCGTTTCTACAAAGTCCACTTTCACTTAGACTGACCAGACAGATAAATATCAAATTTTTGACGATCAAGCATCGACTACTACGATCTTCTTTTTTTCAATTATTTTAATGGAATTAGTCATATTGGACAATAATACTATTGATAAGAAGAAGAATATATTTTGGTCTGCATCCGTCGGGAATCAAACCGGGGCATTGCGGTCAACAATCACCAAACATAACACTGCGCCACCATATTAATATTTAATTGTATCAATAAATATCAATATCGCATTTTTCGATCTTTTCTTGCTATACTAACGAACAAAATTGTCCGACAAATAATTGAAAAAACGTTTCTAATCATCAGAAAATTTCGGTCATATTATTTTTCATATTATGAATATCGAAAGATCTTATTTCTAATCTAAAATATCGAAAAACGATTATATCAATAAATATCGATATTTCGCCATGGATTGACATAATTAGTTGTAACTTTCACTTGTAACACTTTCATTTATATTTTTTAAATGATATTTATTGGTATGGAAAAAAACTAAAAGTGAAACACAATCGTTTACTTAAACAGACAAATTTGCAATGTTGCTTATAATAATAAATTAATACTAGTGATACACACTAATATTAATCTTGTTACTCTAATTTTATTACAAAAATACTTACTAATTACTACTACTACTTACTAACTTACTAACTTAAATTAACCTATAATAACCCCATAATCCCAATATAATACTACTAATAATAATAATCCCATATACTAATAAAAACCTCAAATAAAAAGAAATGGTACAGTTAATTTCATAAACTTTATCTTTCAACAATCAAAAATATTGAAAATAGAATCTTCAACATTTTGAATGAAATTGATTTGTTTTCACCCCAAATCATCCCTTGCAACCAACCACACTGAACATAGCTGGCAGATTTCACCACTTAATGGAATTATGTGGCTAGCTCCTTCGCATGATATAAGTTTTCTTATGCTTCGCTGCTGTTTCCACCGACTGCTTCAGTCAGTAAACTCCCAAACGAATGAAACTCTAACAGCCACTCAGATGAACTTATTCTTTCCCTATATTCCAAGTCTCATCACCAAAAATAATCGGGATAATCGTTTTCACTGCCTCGCAGTTTCTTAGTTACAAAGCTCGGTGCAAATCCCAAAAAGTAACCACATTCAGCGGAGTAGATTCCGTGATTGTAACATAATAGCATAAATTTAACCGCAAGTAGTTAAAAGAACCACAGATTTTGAGTGGCTGCGTTGACAACGGGGCACCCCACAGCCGCTTACTGGCTTCCCCGCAAACGATAAAAACAATTACATTTTATTAGGTAAGTTTGGCGCGGGGGCGCGCGTAGCAGCCGTTGGCGGCAAAAGGGCGGCGGGGGCGGCTGGTAGACGACGGGCGTCGACGCAGCAGCGAAATGGCTTTATAACGGCAATCCCGCGAGTCCAATCAGCTTTAAACTCGCGCTGCGCCGGCCATATTGCGTCATAAACCAATGACAATTTGCCATAAAACGTTTATTACGTCAAAATCGGGCCTCCAATGCCGCCCGTCGGTCGGCGGCGCCGCTGACGACCAGCCAACAACATGCTGAGATGACTGCCTGAATGCTATCGATGTGTGGTAACGACCAGCATTAAAAGAATCGAAGCACGCACTTGAACATTGCATAACTTGGAAATAAATTAGAATGGGAGCAATTACATCTTGGTTGGAATGTGTAATTATTGAAATGTATAGATCACACGATCAGAGATAGGCTTGGAGTGCAGGATCTAGTTAAATGGACCAGCACACACAGACGCGGATGGAACGCACACATAGACCGCATGGACCCAGACGGAATCGTATCCTGGGCCAGAAACCACCACCCTATAAAAACCAGACCCCTAGGCAGGCCACCTAAAAGGTGGAAAGAC
>JAODAC010041888.1:0-11706 GCA_027575185.1 Mimaenictus wilsoni | reverse complement strand
TGTGGACCTTGATAATCCACAGGTTGGTTCAGGGCCATGGATGGTGGTTTCCGCTGCCTTCTTGGCTAGCATATCCGTCTTAGTATTGCCAATACCTTGGTGCGCAGGCACCCACCGTATTGTGAGTTTATTGACTCGCCCCAATTTCTTGAAAACATTTTTGCAGTTCCAAGTTACCCTCGACTTACACTGCACATCACGAAGAGACGTTAGTGCCGCTTCAAAGTCTATCATGATATAGATGCGTTTACCCTTGTAGCGCTTTTAAGGCACTGCTGGGCACATGCCTCTATAGCCATGATTTCTGCTAGAGTTATGGAGGGGGCTTTACCAACAGCAATGGATTCGTTCCAGTTTGGCCCGTGAATTCCATGTATTATCAGTACTATTTCTCTTACATATTAGACCCATACCATAAAATACGTTTTGTCTAATAATTTGCATATTTTATAAATATATTCTTACTGATATATAGTACTCAACGATGTCGATCGCTCAGAGCTATTCTATTCTAAATATAAGAACCTCTTTCATACTTTATCAAAGTTATACTTCTACCAGATTTTATCAGCCACGTGAAGCATGTGACAGTTTAAAAGCTCACGTTAAAATCACACGTGAGTCAACTAACAGACTCTGATAGAGTTAAATTAGATCTAACTTGGTGTACAAATACAGAAAGATGAGATGAGTCAGCCCATATTAGTCAAAGTTAAAACAACTTAGCAAGAGCTTAAAACACGCCAAGCCATTATAACTTCATTTAAGATTAATGGCAGTTTAATTAGTTTCACCGCAAAAACTTAAATCGAAAATTACGGATCATAGCTTGTAAGATGTATCTTACCAATCAACTGTCAACTGCAACTTTACATAGTTTATAATGTTTGTAAGATCTTTTAATAGCAATTTAGTATTTTGATGTACTGGTACTAGTCAATTTTTATCCCACAGGCCAGTGTGCTAGTATGAATTAAGAGGTACAGCTCTTGATTCTTATTATCAGTCTGAAATTGTTCAGGATTTCGGGAAAATGTTCAGGCTCAGAGAAACATAATTGCTTTTCTTTTTCGAAGATATCACGATATAAGTTAAATGAACCGCAGCATTCAACATCACTTACCTCACACTGTCGACTTTTGGCGATGCCACCGGTACGAATGTCTGGAGTGGCACGCTGCTGGGCGCCGTAGGCTGCGCCCAAAACATGTAAAGAAGGAAGACGCAGCCGATCATCATGATGAGCGCGAGGAAGCGTTTCAGCTCGCCGGGGGCGCCCATCTTAGCCCCGTACTGCAAACAGAAAGAAAATGAGATTATTTTCCGCTGGAGTTACGGCCGCAGAAGGAACAAGTTGGAAACTAAAATAAAGTGGCCCCCGAACAGGCTGGGGTGACTAACCACGACCTTCTAATCGAACTTCCTGGCATGCGGAGTCGATCAGGAGTGAAAAACTTGATTACGGCAATTAGTCAATGCTCGCCGCGACGTGCAATTAATTAGTTCGCAACTTGTTTGCAGCGAAACGAGTGGAATACATTTGCCACGTGATAAATTTCTGTTTTAAAAGCTTGTTGTGCGAAAGTTCAAAGCTTTTGTCAGGAACGTTGATTTTCACTGCGATCAAAGGGTAACTTGTTTTTAAATGGTGTGTTAAAAGGTTATTTAACTCGCCTGACCTCTTGTTTTCTTTATAAAGTTGTTCATTGTAAATATCTGAAAATATTTAAATTTAGGAGCTAAAATAGTGATTTTTCTTCGTTTCACTAGTTTGTTTTAAAATAAATGGTATGTATATCAAATAAAAAATAACCATGCATAATGCGAAAATGAGATAAGTTGAAAGACGCATATTCACCTCTGGATATTCATAAATCAAATTGGGAAAACATGATTTTTGAGAAAATCTTCTTCGTAATGCGTACGAGAGTTGACACATAACACATAAGCCAAGGTCTGGCCTCAAAGTCCCAGAAACGAATCTCGGTGGGCGCAGGTCGTAATGAATTTGTCTATTTAATTGTAGGTAGTTTCTACTAGGACTTACATTAGTAGAGTGGGTTGAATAACGGTAACGTTCAAGTGTAACCGACCCCGGAACAACCAAAATATAAGATCTCGAATTTCACACTTTCCTAAGTCTTTCTTAATAAGGAGAAGGGCTGGACGATAGGCTTGCAACCCGTATCCGTATTAATAATATGGCAAATAAAACCGTCGTATTAATAATATGGCAAATAAAATCGGGACCAGAACCGGCCGGGTTAATAGAAAAGCCAAATACCAATGACTTACATTGAAATTACATTGCATTACCTTGAAATAGAGTGAAACAGAGCTAATGACCTCAATAGATGTTACTCGGTAAATTCAACATTTCATCACTGATTGTTCGAAATTGATTGTCATTGACATGGATGGTAATCCGTAATACGAATCAAACATAAATTTAGATAGTTTAAGACTGTCACACAGCTGGTGGTCTATTCGTTCATAGTACGATTTGTACGTAAACCGATAAATTGATACTTTTATGTCATGAAATGTAACATTACTCAAGCTGGTGTTTGATAGTACATATGCTTCTTGTTCATTTTAAAATACTTTAGGGCCACATCTGGGTTATCCGAAATCCAGAAGGTTTTTAAAAATAGCTTTTTGGTAAATTTTGATAAATGAAAATTGCAGTTCGAATTCGGTTTTTGAGATATGGAGGCGCCTTCGGCTTGTGGTGCAAATTGTCATAATTGTGAGAAATTGCTACCACTGCATGCTCGCTGTACTGTACAGTACTGTTAAATAGTTCCTTGATATGTAATATCAATGTTCCTAATAAAACTAACAATGTAAGACCAGGGTTAAGGATTGTGGTGATTAGATTGATACTTCTGGGAAAACTCTTCTTTTGGCGACTGCCGGACTATGCCCGAGAACAGCGGGTGATGCAGTGTCGGGAATTTGGCACCACAGTGACGTTCCACCGCCCTCTTGTTCTTTACCATGCGTTACTTAGCGACTGTTACAACAATAAATGTAAAGAGGTGTTGTTGTAGTTAATTATGCCGTTAACCCATTTTAAAATATAGTATATTAAGTAAGGGTGAGATATAGGGATCGACACGTGGGAGGACCGTGGGAATGTGAGGGCATAGGAAAAGAAAGGCACTGGTTGGGAGGAAGAGAGGGTAATCGAGTGAAGGAATGGCTAGATGAGAAGGTAGAAGCGGTGACTTGTATCGCAATGATGGTAGCGGAGTTGCTTATTGTATATTTTGAGTTGTTTAATGCATATTTTATTTTTGGTTTTCATTTTATTGTTTGCTTGTATTGCTTGTAGTTGTGGAGAATTTATATTGTAGGCAAGAGAATGTCAATAAAGGTTGCACAAATATTAAAACTGAAAACCACAGTTTCTAAGTCGGTTTTCCAGTTTTGGTTATTGTATCATAACCCGCGGTATTCGAGTTTTAAGATATTTGTATGTCCCCTAGTTAATCTAATAATTTGGGGTGAAATAATTAAAAAATATGCTGAAATTAATGAAATAAGGAAAGAAAGCATTAATTAATATTTGAAATTTCCTAATCCTTTAATCACAAGGTATTCGAAGAAAAAGAAGAGCGAAACATAATTTAATCATAAGTTCTGTCTTGTTGAGTTATTTACTAATCATCATCAAGCCTTCACGTCGGCGTTCATGATAATGAAAACGTGATTAATTGCAGATACGATAATAAATCGAAACGGTGTACGAGCGTGACGCGGACCGAAGCTTTTGATGCATTTTAACATCATAATTGGGGGGCTCCTAGAAGCCGGCACAACCAGCCATTACTCTGAACACTCCGACTCAGCATCCTACGCCTCTACCTCCATCTGCTGCTGCGCCCAAAATAGAAGAACGCAAGGAATTGAATCTCTGCGGGCGTACGCGACTCGAATAAATCCACAATACAGAATGCGCGCATTGCTTTCGATTAATAATAACGCGCCGTTGAATCGACAATTACAATTCTGCGCATGTCCCACCGGCCCTCGATTTAATTTGTAATTATCGAGCACTTACGATGCCTGAGTTAAAAGCCATCACATTCCATCGCTCCAATCTGATTATTTTTATGCAGGCTTGTTTCATCCTTGCCTCCCTTCGTTGCATTAAAAAAATATGGTTTAGAAATCAGTAAAATTTTTCAATCAGTTGACGTAAAACTGACGACCGATGTCATTTAGGTTTGGGGATATTTGTGTGAAAACAAACGCGCGTATTTTTTAGCTGGAAGAGCTTCGGATAAAACGCGCGCAATTAATTTCTCGAATTACAGCCGCGTTTTTTCATGCAAATATTCTCTTAGTGCGCATCATCCGCGGCGCAAACAAACACTTTAAAATTTCCGTTCGATTTACCTCGGACGTTTAGCATCGCTTTGAGGAGGGAGTTCGTAAAGTGGAGAAGTGAAAAGCTGTTTAAATCTCATGAATATTTCCTTACTTTTCACGCCACCTGAAAGTTTCCAACTTTTCTCTGTTCGAAATTTAACTAAACATGTATTGGAATACTTGCTCGTAAACTAAAGTTCTTTCTTCAATAATATTTTATAGTATAAAATACAGGAAGGTTCAAGAAAGTAGTTTTCTTTTCTTTGTTCAATTTTGTCTTTGTCCCGTATTTTTAATAATGTTAAGTGCAATTTGTTATATAGAAAAATATGAAATAAAGCTGCGGAACGTAGCTTTAAAACGTATTAAAAGATTTAGATTGGAGTAGCATTACTTACCTTGCTCCAATACGCTTAATATAACATTGTTTAAGAGCAAATAAACAATAGCTTTGAAAATTTAGAGAAACTGATAGATATGGTTATTTCCATTGCCTAAATCATGACGATATCATGCAAACTATTAAGTAGTCTGAATTTTCATCGACCTGGACTCTTCATCGTCAGCAGAATATCGACTTTATGTCATTACTCTTTTAACTATATTTAATGGAGCCAATTAAATTGCCATGACTTGAAAATACTGGTAAATCTTGCTAACTGTTAATTTTTTAATAAACATGGATCTATTGCAGAAATCAGGTGTATTATTAATTAAGAATGCTAACAATATATAACATTGTATAATATAAGAAACGATTTAAGCTTTATGAACAATAAGTCGCTTTGCGCACCTTCGATGAGGCAAGTAATACATAGAGGTAAATTTGGTACGCTTCACCTAACACATCGAATTTACAAATTACAAAAATTAACGATATTGTTTCGTTCTTTTTTCGTCATAAATTTGCACCTTCTGTAACCCCCTATGAGTAATAAACACTTAATTATTACTACGGGGAAGTGGCCAATTTGTATTTTATGAGGTCACGTTTTGCGAAATCGCTTCGAAAACATACTAGAAGCGCGCGTTTAGTTATAGGAGTTTTAATTCATTGGTTTCAATGGAAGCGGGCATAGCTAATGCGATTCAGCGATCAGAAAACCAAAAGCACGAAACGCTGCAGAGTCTGGAAAAAATACACACATTCGAGGTCACGGCCCGACTTGTATTAAAATATGTTTTCCCTGAAAAACGTTGTGAAAGTATTTTTAATGACTTCGTACTGAAATTCTGAGTCAATTGATAAAAAAATCAATAACGCAATATAATATGACCCGACAACCCAAGCGTCAGCTCAAAATGTTAACATGAATCGCATTTGTTTCACGTTTGCTTACAAATCTGATAACTAAGCGTGTAATACAATCGAGCAATTTAAACGCCTTCCGAAACTTTCTTATGCAGTCGCGTTCTTGGCTGCACAAAATTTTAACATTTGAATACCAATGATGAATACCATGAGTGTACCAATGAGCTGTCCCAGCGATGTACTGCCCGAGTCGATGAAGAGTCTACGGCGATGAACAGCCCTAGATTCAACTATTCATTAGATTGTCCTCATGACAACACTTTTGAAAAAAAATCTGTCCACGTTACCTCGAATATTACTGACAAGGAGAGTGTTCCAATTGTCCAACACCAAATCGATTGAAACACGCAAATAATTCACTATTAACAAAACAATATCTTTGATTACAGTAATTGCATAACGTCCAGCCAAGTGGCGTAGTGGTCTGGTCTATGGCTACTGACCACGAGGTCCCGAGTTCGATTCTCGGTGGGGATACATAGAAAAGTGAATTCTTCTTCTTATCAATAGTATTAGCCTCTAATATGACTAATTTACGTTGAACAAGAATTGAATAGAGCTAATGACCATAGCAGTCGATGCTCGGTAAATCAAACAAAAAAAGTAATTGCATAACGCATGGAACAATCAATTCATCAATATAACATCAATATATATTGTAATTGATATAAAAAGGACACTATTCTCAAAAATACCAAGTATGCAGCAAAACTTTGAGAAGAAAGAGATATAACAATATTTATAACGAGAATGAGGTATGTTTTTGTGCAGATACTTTATAAATGCAAGTTCATTCAAATTAAATATTTTTATTGGCATAAAATAGTGCGTAATTATGTGTTATTTATTGTTATATTATTATTAGGTAAATATATAATTAAAAAAGAAAAAAAGTTCGCAGGCAAAATTCGAACCCGCAAACCATGAATCTGAAGGCGGGCACTCTAAAAAATGCACCACGAAACCGATACGGCTAAGAGTACTGTTAAATCAATATATACTATGACGTATTTGTGGCCAAACTTTGAAAATTGTTTTTGGGCAAACGGCATAAAATCCCGTTAACACAAATTATTTCTATATATGTACTACACATACAAAAAGTTTTATTCGATTTGGTGTTGGACAATTGGAACACTCTCCTTGTGAATATACACGAATATATGCGAAAAAAGTCCAAACAAGTACGAAAAAAAAACACACAAATTGGTGCTTACGAAAACAGATTATTTCTATTCTTGTTTATATTGAAAATTATGCTCGCTCCTTTTGATTCACGAAATCATTGATTTATTTTAATACTCCGGAGTTATTTTATTTAATTCAAATTATGAAAAAAACGCATAGGAAAAAATATTACACGTGTGATAAAAGAATATTTTATCATAAAACCCAACGGTAAACCAGCAAATATTTACCCGATTAAAATCACAAAAGAATGCAATAACATATGAGGGTGAAAATTCCTCTGCAAATCGTGAGAATTCATAAAATGATTTATGCGATCTATCGTGAAAGGAATTCGGACTTAACATATTTTCAAAAAGCGCCATCAAACCCCCGAAAAAAAACCCTCGCTTTCCTAATGCACGAATATAAGAAAAAATATTCCCCAACGTCTGCGTCTGTGACAGATTGACAGTTAAAATGATACAAAGCGCCATTTGCCACTACCTTCACCATTAAAAGCATCCCAAAGAAGAAAAAGCATTTCCTTCACAAAAACACAACCAAACATTTTGTTCTTCTATTACATTCGTCGCCCGACATAAATAAGAACAAGTTGACTCTGAAGTGAATTTTGTGTAATAATTTATGTGAAGTTTCTTTCATTCCTACTTTCACAAGCGGACAAGATTAAAAAAAAAGTGATTTCGCCCAGCGATGAACGAAGACAAACGCGAGAAAAGCGATAGGAAGATAAGTCCAACGTCTTGCAATTGCGTGGGAAATTCCTGAATAACCGAATAAAAAATCGCATGTCTTCCACTACTTCGTCTTATCTGACGCTATCCAGACTTGGCACGGATTTATTTCGGGCGATTCGTTTCGCACAGCTAATAAAAGGCAACAAATGACTTGGTGGCACATTATTATTGACGCCATTTGCCAGAAAATTGCGTTTACGACGTTGTTATTAATAGTTTATGACGATGTTGGGGCACGGCTCGTAGTGGCTATCATTGTAATTGAATATTCATCGGTAATTGCAGGAATATTTAGCGTCGAAGTTAAGCACGGTAGTTGGTTTTGAGGAAATGGCGGAGGCGCCGGTGGGGCGCATTATATATTAAACGCTCAAAGTCTCGACGAGCATGGTGGAAAGTGGTGGATATTTTGCGTCGTGTTCGCTACACTCTACACATTCATGCGATAAACAAGTACGGCTAATAACCGGGAGAAAGATGAATGATATAAATGTTCCGCTCTCTAGCTCTTTAGCTGGGGGAATTTTCGAGCATACCGGCGAGATGCCACTTCTTTGTTTCGTAATTTATTTCGTAATTTATTCAGAGCGTTCTTGGTCCTACGGCAATTCATAATTTTGTTCCCTGTATCCACTTGTTAATATCTTATTCACTTAAAAGAGTTGAGAAATGAGTAAGTTTACGAGTTTTCGTGTTCATCGGGAATAACTTGATTGCTCGGGAAAATTTTGTTAAATGTTGAAGTGTTAAAAGTAAGAGAATTAGAAACTTCAAATCTATTGAAATATACAGCAAAATTCTATGAAAGATATATTTTTATGAAGCTGTATTGAAACTTGTGTTGCTTCGATGTTTATTACATTTCCAAGTTGAACTCTTTGAAGATAGAACTAAATCAATTTCGGAAAAGCCCCGTATCGCTATTTTTCGTCACTACCTCCCCGAGCAAGTAGAAGGAAGCGCTAAATCTTGAATGGAAAATCAGGAAGAGAACATAATATTTTTATTTTGCCCTTTTTTTACAGGAAGACAAATCCATCATTCGTATGTGTTTTTATTAGGTCGATAAGTATTAAACTTTTAATAAGCTATATGAATTTAATTCCAATTCGGGAAGCTGCCTGATCGCGCTAAAACTGTTAGAGAGTTTTGAACACCGCAGCCAATGGAGTTGGCAACAACTGTTTAAGCTGCAAATGCGCTGATGTGCTAACCCACCCCACTTAAGCTTTGTTCTTTCGAATGCAATTGAATGAGATCGAACCAGTTTCTTTCCTACACTCGTGCTGTATTCTTTATGAGACATGTGAGTTGGTAGAGCACTTACAATTAGTAAACCTTGTTGTCTGAAGCTCCTTGAATTTACAACTCGCAGGGAAATAATTTCTTAATTACACTTCGCGCATTTCCAAGAAAAGGGCAATCATCAACTTGAACAACATCTTCGTATTGGTAAGGCAAGGGCATTATAATTGGTAATTGTTAAAATTGCGAGTTTTATATAATTTGGATATATTGAATCCATATTTTTGTTCAATTTGATAGGAAATGATCTTTTGAACGTTTGGAGTAACTTTTACAATGAAGGTTATTATTATTAGATTTAGTTTTATTTCTAGCGCTTTCAAAAAGTTTGAAATAAGCTATTGATATAAACTACGATATGAAGACTGCATATGATGAAAATTCACGTACGAGTAGAATTTGAAAAAATTTTAGTAGGTAGAGAAATTTATTGAATTTTATGTCATTTGGATTTCTGACAATTTGAACTTTTTCAAAACCCAATTTTCAAAAAATTAATGTATTCGGTCCGCAGACCTGGCCATCGACCTTCACTGGTCCTTCAGCCTGGATACATATGTTTTTATTGTATTCGTACATATTACATATTATTGTGGTTTTTGTTCTTGGTTTTTGTGATGTTGTTGTTATTGTTGTGTTGTTGATGGGGTTTCTTGATGTTTGATGTGAATTTAAGTTGTGGGTTGATTCTTCTTGGATGTGTTGTGGGTTGCGCATTGCGAATGTTGTGACTTTTTTTGTCAGTATGGATTTTTAATGTGAATTTTGAATGTGAATTGAGTAATTTTAGCGTAAATTTATAATAATAAATTCACCTAGAGTGGGGTGCCCACCCCAGGGACTCGTACCCCGTCCGCGTGCGTGGTAGACCGAAGCACTACCAACTATTCTGCCCAGGTGGGGCCCAATTTTCATTTTTTAGATGTTTTTATATACTAGGTATTGCGTATAATAAATAATTCTACATAAATCATATCATTAGGCCCACCTGGGCAGCCTAGTGGTAGCATCTCCGCTTACCATGTAGGAGTACGGGGTTCGATTCCCCGAGGTGGGCGGGCAATCCACCGGGTGAATATTATTCACGCACAACTTACCACAAACATTTACAACACTAAAAACATTCAACACTCAACATTCAACACACAACTACTACTACACAACAACTACTACACAATAAAAACAACACAAATTGTAAACATACAAATATATATGTACAAACAGAGCGGAAAAACCTTAGGGTTGATAGCCATTAAAATATATAATTTTTTTTTCATATCATTATGATTAAATCATTACAATGAACAATCATTCATTCAATCATTTCAGAAAGTATCTTAGGAAAACTAACAAAAAATGAATGTAATAATTCTGATAATATGATTATCCACTAAATTTGTAATTTATTATTGTCTTTTTACATGTTTTCTCTATTATCTCGAAATGGTATTACAGAACTAGACATAAATTTTAAGTTCTTTTAGTTTATAGTTATTCAGAACAATTAATTAATGTAACACCTTTGTTAAAAATCAAGTTAGATTCTTCATCTTAAATTACTTGAAGCAGAAAATTAGTTTAAATTGTTATTCCGAGATTCGGGTACTTGTAATTAAATTAAAAGTCCCAACTTCGGAACTCAGAATAATCAATTCTAATTTCAAATGTTTGCCTAAAATACCATTCTTACAAGTATATTCTCACAATTGGCCCGTGTATGTATGTATGTATGTATGTATGTATGTATGTATGTATGTGAGCTTGTGTCCGTTAAAAACTAGAAACAAGGTCAATCCAATAAGAAGCTTAGCAGGAAATTGTACGAGCAAGAATAATGATTTTTCCAAGGCAGTCGACTAAATTAACATAAACCATCCGCACTTGTAAACCATGTTCAAGAAATTACAGCCGAATTTACAGCACTGAAATGCTGTAAATTTTCACAAAGTTTTCTTATTAAAAATTACAAAAAGAAACGAATGGAACTACAGGCATAGGTCCTATGTAAACGACGTTACTTTAAGAAATTAATAAGAAAATGTAGAAAATTCGCAAGTTTGCAATCGACTTACAAAGAGTGGCGTGCGCCGTCGTCGGTGCAGGCGTGAGGCAAGCAGCAATCTCTGGGGTAGCATGGCAGCGCCGAAAAAATCGCGCGTAATTTCGCCGCCATATATTATGCACGCATTTTTCCCGTTACGCACGCGGCGCAATAATAATGCGGCCGACGTTTGCCGCCGAGGCTAACGAGTAAACGACTGCCAGTGAAGCATGAAAAGCTGCGTGTGCAAAGGCATCGGGGGGAAAATTCAATATTCGCTTTCGCCGAAACGCGGCCCCCGTATGCGATTATTAAACGCAACGCTACGAGAGCCGTGTTAGATAAGCGGGGATATAAACGTGATAAGAGCTGACATAACAAAGTTTCCTGTCAAATGATATCGAAAGTGTTCGGTAGAGTTTGGTTAGGATATATATTATTTAATGATAAGAATTTATAATTGATGTATTTTTAAGTGTATTGGACCATTCGGGAGTTAACTATTTTGACACGTTTCAGTCATAAAATGAAATTTCAGGTAAATTTGAATAATGTTGTCTTTGAAGTTTAATTAGGATATCATATAGGATGTATTTTTATAATAATAATTGATATATTTTTACGTCTATCGGCCTCTGAAGGTTTTTCCGACATGCTTTTACGTAAAGAAAAGATCCCGGGAACTACAGAGGAATCTCACTCCTAAACACGACAGCAAAACTATTCACAGCAATCATCAAAAA
>JAODAC010041887.1:0-57983 GCA_027575185.1 Mimaenictus wilsoni | reverse complement strand
CCTAACTTAACCTAACTTAACCTAACTTAATCTAACTTAATCTAACTTAACCTAACTTAACCTAACTTAACCTAACTCAACTTAATTAAATCTAATTTCAGTTTACCTAAAATACTTTTTTTTTGTTATCTAACCGATCCCAATTTAACGTAAATTTTGGTGACTAAACGTAACTTAACCTTACTTAACCCATTTAAAATAATTTTCATAATCTAATAATCTTAGGTTATGTTAGATCAAAAAAATCTAACCCAGCCTAACATAAACTGACTAAAATAAGCTAACTTAACCAAATTTAATGTTACTTAATATTTCTTTAACTTTGCCTAACAGGACTTATCTTAATTTTATAAAAACAACTTATAATATTAAATGAAACTCCAAGTTACGTAATGTTATTCAATATGCTCAATTTAATAAGCAATAATGTATGTATAATGCAAGCTATTTTCGTCTTCAAAGTAATATTAATAAACAAATTTAATCGTGAATGTGATGGATGACTACCAAACCTGTCCGGGTGTCGTCAAAGTTCTAGTTTTTTGTGCGTCTGGGTGCCAGAAAAAATTGTTTGCGCCGCAGCCGCCTCCAGCCCTAACCTTCCCTAACGTGCAACGAGCATCCCTCCTGTCCCTCCAACTTCACAGACAGACCTACCGTTGCCGTCAGCCGCCTCCAGCGAGGGGGTGGGAGGGTGTCAAGGTGGGGAGATGGCTACCCTTGAACGCCTTCGTGTAATCGAAAGTGACACTCGATCCTGCCGCCACCGCCACTGCCACCATCCGACAACATCAACCCCTCCACGTTATACGCATACAGCCATACAAACACACAACATCAACATGAAGAGTTTCTGCAAGAACGTACGATTTGTGTATGTTGGTGTTGTGTATATGGACACGTTGGGTATGTCTGTACACATCGTGTGCGAGTGCGCACGCCGCACCGCGCCAGATATCTGAGTCACTAGGCCATCGTCGCGCTGCGCCGGCAGCACCAACTCGTAGTCGCACTCCAGGCCTGGCGCACGCACGGTGCTGCTTCGATATTCCACTCTCTCTCGCTGCGCTGCGGCGAACACACCTCCAAAAGCGCCGACCGGCAGTAGCCGTATCGCACGTGATAACCGAAAAAAAAAACACAACATTCGTTAGCCGGAGTCGCGAACACACCGGTAACTCGATCAGAACTGTGTTCTGACAAAACGCTGAACGTTCTGCACAGTGCGGACAGAAGTTACGAACCTTACGGGCCGAAAAAACTTTTTTTGCGTGATTTATTACCTGTTTACCAGTGGATTACATTCATACTACACAATCGGTGACCAAGTGGAACATTGTGTCAAAGTGACTATTGTGACATTCCATCATTATTACAAAGTGATGAACCATACAATCGATTGTTAGATCCGAGTTTCCCTTCGCATTTTTTTGGTGTTATTTACGCGATGATACTGCAACACGCACCGGCGTTACTCCTACATTCGAGGATCATGCATTCGGATCCACATCAGGACGAGGATGTGCATGTACATCAGACGGTCATCAAAGAGGAACGTTCGGAAGCCGCAGAGTCGGTCAAGTCTGAGGTAGTGGAGGATCCTGATGTAGATGTTGATGAGGATGAAACTGTGCAGCAGACAAATTTGGAGGCGATTCAGGATGAGGAGGATCCTGACGTTGAGGATGAAGAGAACATTGATGTTGTCGACGCGGTTGATGCTGATGATGAAGAGTGTATGCCTTTGGACCTCAGCTGTAAGCGAATGACGGTGGATTCACCGCCGCTTATTAGCACTCTGGCAAAACGGCGCAAATTACGAGGTAATTCCTGTGGGTCAAGAGATAGGGATTCAGGCTCTGAGAGCGATGATTCTGCTGGAGGCAGGAGTTCACCTGGTGATGCACACGGGATGGATCACAAAGCTTATAAGAAGAGTCTAATGAGACGATATTGTAAGTTTTTCCAAATTATTGTGTTAATTTTGAAAATGCCAGTTTCAAAAAAAATTTAACAAAGTAGAATATGTTTTAAAACAATATTTTAAAATTTTAAAAGTTAAAGAAATGAAATTAGAAATTTTCAGTAACCTGACATTTCTTTTTTTTTTTATTCGAGCTCTATTTGTGTAAACAGGAAGAGCCGGTGTAGAAAATATAGTTTTTCACATATTGCGGTGCTCTCAAAATTATTTTCCTCCTTGCTATTTTTAGTCTATATAAATTTCTTCATATTTCTATTTTTTATTTAAAAATTCAATTTTTGAGTACCAGAAAATTGAACCTATTTTGCAATTGCTAAATCATTTCAATGGAATTTCCTGTATGACAAAATCTTGGACTTCATCCGTCACCTTTTATCAGTGCTATCTATAATGACGCGGAAATCGACCTGCGAATTGCATCCGAATTTCGATATTGATTGATTTGCGAATGGGTGGACCTGCCAGCGCTTTGGCAAAAGTGTGCGTGGTTTTACAACAGTGCATTAAATACGGATTCCGATTTAGAATCGAGGTCAGGACGTGCCTGTGGCGCGCGACTGGCTTTTGCTTTTTGCACAACATCCACAATGTTGTCTACTGTAGCGCACCAGAAGGTGTGTGTTGCAATCAGTGCAATATCATTCTGTATATTCAGCATTCAGCAATAATATCTAACAACCATTAATATCTAAAAAGCAGTATCAAACCATCAGCATCTAACAACCAGTATCAAACCACTAATGTCTAATATCCACCAATGTCTAAGGACCAACAATGTCTGACAACCACTAACCACTAACAATATCTTAGTCTACAGTCTAATAACCAAAAAACTAAAATCGAAATAAATCAAAGATCTCTGGTTGAAGAAAGCGGATAAGCCCTTTATTAAACGCGTTTCTAACGGGATGCTAGAGGCCGGTTTACTCCTCGCATCCCTTAGATTACATCCCAGGTCTGGGAGCATTTTTCTACCTGTCTCGACCTCAATTTTTTACGTCCCACCACAAGATTATGTAATCGTAAGGGCCTACCTGTTGTATGCTCACCACCCGCATGTAATCATAGAGGAAATGCAAGAGAAACAGTTTTCTCTGTATTGTATCACACTAGATCGCGGATGAAGGAAAAAAACTGTAAACTCATTGTGTCTAGTGTGTCTACGGGGGTGAATTAAATGATAGAACAGCAAACAAAGACCCTCTAACTGTACCGAACTGTACCTTATACAAATTTTTACATCCAATATCGAATATCGAAAGAAATAACAGTTTTTTCCCTAAATTCAGGTACCTAAAACCTTCTACCAATCAAAAAAAAAAATTAAACTAGGTCATTTTTTCTAACCAGTAACGCTGTTTCTTCTCAGTTTTTTTTTTCTCTGCTGATTTCCATCAGCATTGGTTTTCTATTTTCGCGAGAGTATGCAAAAGAATGCTTGGAAACACGCGAGATGTGTACGGTGTGCTTTGTGCGTGCACACGACGAGAAAAAGTGTTCTTGTTCTTGTCGGTGAAACTGCGTTTTCACTAACTTCTTCATTCCTAACCACCTCTTTCACTAGTTTGCTGAATGTGACTATCAACCCGAAATTTAATATTAAGACTTAGGAAAAACGTAAACAAAAACGTTAAAACTAAAAAACCAAAGAAACAAATGGAAGAAAAAGGAAGAAGAAAAAAATCGCTAGCACGATAGCAGATAGTTCTGATTAACTTTGCAACGTCGCGAAAGATTGCCGTAATTTTTGCGATGTTTAGTCGGATGTAAAGGAAAAGAAAGTAATCGAGAAGCGGACGCGTCGTTCTCTAATTCTCTCTAGCGTTGCAACGGTTGCACACTTGCGAGTGCATGTGCCGACTTGCGCGAAATGAATGGGCGTTGGATGCACATTCAAGTTTCACATTTTCATTGCCATAACTTTCCCAGCGATTTCGCGATTTTCTTTTTCATTAATTAGACTAGGTCTGCAATTTAATAAATATCTGCCTACGCCTTATTATTAATTTTCTTATTGATCATTGACCATTCCAAACGAAAGAGAAAAAAAAGACATAGATATATTTAAAAATGAGCAACCCTTTAGTGTCCTTCTGAGGCTTTCAGAGGGGTAGGACCGACAAATAACTCCAACCCTTTTCTGGGATTTTTACCTGTCTCACCTGGTAGTGGACGGTTAGGGATTTGACCTACACACAAAAAAGAACATGCATGAAACCGTATGCATCATTTATACGTAGACTATTCTGAATGTTTGAACTTGATAATCATTAGGCGGGAAGCGAAAGGGTTTATCTAAAAAAACGTCTAAAATTAAAGGTTATTAATCATTAAAGCTTTCAGTAGATGCAGTAATACAAAAGAAACACGGGGGAAAACAAAAAGCACGCAGGTATTTCTGATTCGTGGTGATTGTATTATGCATTAGCGCACACGCGGAAGAGAAGCGCACGTGTTTGAACGACAACGTCGGTGCTTATTGAATTATTTACAGCCGCCCCCGCGTGCACGCCGCGCCGGGGCAGGCGTACCGGTTGTGCATCGCGCGTGCACACACTGTCGAGGCGTGTTTGCAAAGTGGTACTTAACTCACCACGTGGCAGAATTATAAACTTGGATTTCCACCCCTTTTATATTGCACTTTTTCTTCGTTGGAAAATACCTCTTTGGAAAATTTTTCTTAGAAAGATGTTCTTTACTTTGAAAAAATTGACTTTGTATGATGTAAAGATATTTCCAGTTTTAAAAAGTTTTTCCATCGATTACAACACTTTTCGACTTGGTGGTTTGGTGGGTGGGTTTTGGGGCGATTTTTCGGGGGGTGTATTTTCCGGCAAGGCACGTCGCCGGCGCGGCGGTGGGGTAGGTTCGGCATGACGACCCTGACCTAGATCCGCCCCCCTTGGCGTGAGGTAGGCGCTTCCCGGCGGCGGCAGAGTCGATACGTGCGTGACGCGCTCTGGCCCTCGCTGCGGAAGCGCGTGGGCGGCGGCAGCTTATACACACTCACACATATACATACACATAAACACGCACAATTCGCTGCTTCACTGGCGCCTCCCCGAAAGAAAAACGCAAAAGTAGAACGAGTTTTTCCTCAGCTGCTTTGGTGCCTCGTGTTTATTGACAAAATCTTGAAAAAGTGACCGATTGGAAGTTAGCAGCTATTTTGTTTCTTCTAAAACTCGTAAATTAATAAAGTTATTTCCAATCTAAATATTTGGCCTGGTATTCAACATAATTCTTAGGGTCAAACTAGGTTCTAGTATAGATAATTAATTATTGCGATGAGAGGCATCAAGCTATTGTTAAATTTAGTTTTGTCCATCTTTAAATACCTTAGATAGGCGACGAACGGCCCTCTTGACCTTTGAGAAGTAAACATTTAATTATTTACAAATAATTTTAAAGAAAAAGTACTGATTAAAATACTTTATATCCATTGTATTGGTATTTCTTGGTTAATACAGTATTTTAAGGAACCTGTAGCAGTTATATAAGTATCACCCAGAGACGAATGAATACCTATCAGAGTCTTGGCTTGTCTTGATTTGATTTTAAACCTTTAAAGTTAACCTTTAAAATGCTTATAAAGGTATCCAAAACTACAATTTTCCTAGGTTCCACCTTTAATTACTCAAAATATTGCTGTTTTAAAGTGTAATAAGCGACATTAATAACAATATATCCTAAATTGGAATTACAAATAAAAATAACGTTCAAGTAGCGACATTATACTTTTTATAAAGCTATATAATATCCCTACTGGAAGGCTGCTAACTTCCTACCGCTAAAACCCAAGAATACTAGCGTTTCGCAAACGTGGGATGGTTGGAGACGATTCAAACCCTTCGAGAGGCAGCAACAGCGCCCAAGGACATCGCATGCGGAATCGTAAAAGATAATCTAAACATACGCCGTCCATTCTTGTCTCTTTATTGAAAAACATTACAAACGATATGCGACTTGTAATTATATTTGTTTTGCATACGATTTGTAATCGATTGCATAATCCCCGCGCATTCCGCATATTATATGCAGCTGCACTGGATAACTGTATCACCTAGTGGACTATTTCTTCGCTGGAAACGCGCGGATAATTTACAGTTATGTACAGAAAATAAAAGTGAACTTGAATCGCTAATCACTGAACGGTACTATTAATGCTCTTTAACTGTTAATTACGCTGTGTTCAACGAATTTCAACATATTAATTAATGTGAACATTACTAATATTTAAAAGTTATCTTATTTTTTAGATGTTTAAATTTTAGTTCTATAACATCAGAAAAAAAATCGTTTACCTATGAATAATGATAAAATAAGTGAAAGCAATGGATTTAATTTCGACAAGGTCGCATTCGTCACGTACGCGTAATTTCCGTTTTGTTTTGTTATTGTATTGTTTTGTCTGGCTCACTCAACTAGCCAACAAAACATTTTTGGTCGACCAGAAAATTAACTTTCGATGGTTTCGCCTGCGAAAAATGCCCTTTACAATAATCGCATACCGCAATGTAGACGTTTATTCAGTTTTGGAATTTAAAAAAATGATGATGCTGATAACAGCATAATGAAATTGTATAAAAAAGCACAATGAATAATTTATGGTCAGTCACAACAGGAAGAGGAACTCAGACAGACTGAATTGACGCAATTTATCCACGACACCGAAAAAAAAAACAGGAAAAAACTTTTGAATTTCATTTATTCAGAAAAAAAAAACGTTCGAAAACACATTCAATAGACACTTTAAAAATTTTCCTAAACTGTAAAACCTGATAAGGTAATCTTAATCTCTCTAAATTTAATTAAAACACATCAACAAAATCTAGTTTCTATTTATTTTTGTTTCTAGTTTAATAGTGTTTGATATCTCATTAAAATTACGTATTACAAGGTCGTAAAAAAAACACCGAAAGAAGTGCAAGTATTTTTTAAGCTTCGAAATGAGGATTTGCGGTCATTAAAAGTGAAAATGAAACAACTCATACCACACTGGAGACTTCCTAAATCGTCACTGACGTATACATCACTTGATGTATACATCTGTCCGATTTTCCCGGAAATTGTTTTTCAATGTTGAAATTGAATTTTTATCGGATTAAAGCATTTTTCCAATAGAGTGAATGTAGACAAATCTTTTAATGTCAAACAATTTTACTATTTACTACGATCACGAGCGTGTACGTTGAATAATCGTCGGTTTTGCTGTCAGTCAGACAGCCGGCTTGAATATGCTCGTATGTGTTGGAACCTGTGCGGTTGGGAAAATGAGGTATCTAGGTCGACGTTCACTTATTCAACTTGTGTTTTCGATGGCAGGCGATGAGCGCACACCGCACACACGTATGACAACAATTTATACATTTGTTGTATTCGGTTGTGTTCGGTTTTGCATTCAGCTTTGTATAGAGTTCAACACATATTCGTATTTTAAACGATATTTGTCGCCGGAAAATTGTTGTCATTTCCTAGATAAAAATCATACTTTTATTACATCTACACGTTCCTACACTTCCAACCACGTTCAATGTTGATTACGTTAAGTTGTTGTTGCTTTTCATTTTGGGACAAATAATTTTTGGTGAATTTGAAGTGTACCCTGATAAACACGTAACACTATCAACACTATCAAGGTATATTCGTTAATTTTAGAGGTGTTGGCTTTTTTTGTGAGTATTTTATGCGTCTTTGAGCTTTGCAGTTTTTGTTAGTGATTGCAATAGTCATACTTGAGCATACCGATGACATTTTGCACAATTCGAGTCCTGAATACATAAAATCGAATACATAAAAGAGCGACGCTTATTGGCGACGCGGCGGCCAGCTAATGTGTCATGGATGTACGAGTATGCGAACAGTTTTTCGCAAGTTTCGGGCGCAATTTTGCAATCGCCGACGCGTTGCGCACAAGAGGCGCACAAATCTAGATAATCCGACGTATTTTTGCGACCTGTACGTGTATGTGGTTGTAAAGAAAACTTGCGCAATTGCATACACTCACAGACGGGCGAAATAAACGCTAACAATTTTATAATTCATGCACTCTTCACGCGCATTCAATTGCGAATTAACATCTTTGATAATATTGCAACATTTTATGTTCTAACCGTTTTCTACTTACAATTTTATGACTCTCAGACGTTCATCATGCACTCAATTGCGAAAATTAATGACTAATATTCTGGAATTTTATAAATTTCATACATTTTTAATGCAAATTATATTATATATTTTAATGATATTAAAATTGTAATGCTATTACGCTTCTAATAATGTTATAATTTCAATGATAAACAAATTTTGAATTATATCAAATTTGATTAATTAAATATAATGCGAAAATTGTCATAAAAGGGTTGATGTGTGGGTAGGGTTGAGAGGTAGTTTGGGGGTATTTGCTTGTTTATGCGATATGGTGGTGTTGACCCCAGCCGCCACCTCCGTTGCAATGTCGTGTGTGCAGTTCAAGCGATATCAAACGCGTATCGCCCGACGAGATAGCGCCGCCTCCGTTCAGCAAGCACGCTATACTTCTGGTGGTGCTGGTTTCGGGGGTGGTTTTAGGTGGGGGTTTCGTCTAGCCGTATCGACCATGCAGAACTGCCACCGTCAAAGTGGCGTAAACGAGACGCTCGGGATTCCGACTCGTGTTTTACGATACGTTTTTTTTTTGTTTTAACCGCCTCACGACAATACCACCCCCGTTTCAAAATCAACGAAAGATTCATAACCTTTTTGGTGAACTTCATCGCGCCTAACTTGCATTAATGCCAAATTACTATTTATGACTTTTAAACTTTAAAATTAATTAGTCTACTATATACAAACATTTTGGCATTTGGAAATGTTGCAATACGCATAAATATACATAAGTATGATTGCGTGAGATGTTTTTGAGACCCAATTTGAGGTTTTTGGTGTACGTGCAAAACGGAGGTGACGTGCTTTTTTCACATTTTTTTCCTACCATTTTCTAAGTACTTTTTTCATGTTTGTACACTTGATTTCGGTGATAGCGACACGATAACTTCGCATGTCGCGACTATTCCTCGTTTAAGAATAGATAAGGGACTATTTAGTAAGTGTGTCAGTGGAGCAGTAATTGATTAGCATCGCCAATAAATGTGTCTGCAATGCTAGACAATTGCCTCTTTGCCACTCATCATCGAATATTATCAGCATCAGATTTTATTTAATTAATGCGTATTTTGTTTAAACTGAAATTGAAACTGAAATATGTGCGTACATATTTTATTCGGGCATATTTCATTCGCGCATGCGCGACTTACTCAGCAGCGTATGCGTTGAGTGGTTTGTCGCTGCTATGAACGCACACTCGCTGCGCGCTGCCGCCGACTATGCCGATTTGGGTTAAGGCTAACTGGTAGGAAAAAAATTAAGTACATACTACATACTTACTTGATATGTAGTTTTTTTTATGTGCGTACGCATTGCATTTAAGTGGACTTAAAAGCGACGTGAAATTGTTACGCAACTGCCAAAGTTTTATTTAAATTTCCACCGTAAATGGCGCTCTGGTTTTATTTGTTTCTTTTTTTTTTGCCTTTGCACTGCAGTAGTGCTGAGATAAACTTACTTAAACCGAGTGTAACTTAAACGCAGACTGACTTAAACCAAGCGAGGCTTAAATCGAGTGTGGCTTAAGTAAGGAGAGGCGAAATGATTGCAAATCAGAATTGCATAGTTTTCTCATGGTATTCAGTCAGGAAAAAAAAACACAGAAAGAAACAAGACGGATTGGAACAAAACGGTGGCGGAAGATTTACTTGATTGAGGATTGTTTTGCTAGGTTTACGAAGTTGCGACGAGAACAATCGCCTTCCTAGCCGCAAAAGCTGCAACTTCTCGGCTGCAAGAGTAATTACGCAAAAAGATCTTTACTCGTGTACACATTCGGTCGGTGTACACACGCTGTGCGCTTATTCCTACGCCATTACAATACGTTTTAATTTTCAATGAGCAAGGGAAGTGTAAATCTTTTCTTCAAACCTTGTGTGTTGCAACGCTTCGCTTTTTAGCAGTTGTTGTTTCAGCGAGATGAATAGACGTAGATAATTATGATTTTGAGTGTTGTAATTCGCGTTTGCCTACTTACTTACGACGGTTGCTTCATTTCCCGTCATCCGCCGTAGTATGCCGAAATTTTCGATATTTTGCACGTACCGAAACAAACGCGTCAACACCGAAATCGAAAGTCGTCATTTTCGATCGTGGCTAGTGTATGTATCATCAGCAAATTATGCAATGTTTTTTTCGACCAACGTACTCAACCTCTTCGTTGTTGCATCGTCTTGTTTAACTTCTTTAACTTTACTACTGCGTAACTGAGCACGGCGTAAAGCAGAGAGAAGGCATTCGGGTCAAGGGGACTTTCCCTTCCGGTCGAATGAGAGACACATCTGAACATGACTTAACTTAAGTCTTGTATCGACACCCGACATTTACTTATGTCATAACTTTAAAAATCTTTAAATTTTTTTTTGCTTTAATTAACTATTTATAGCTCTTTAGTTTTTTTAAACATTATTTCGAATCTCTAATTTTTTGTTATAAAATTAGATTCGTCAAAAATTAAATAGAACGTGATATCCTTGGAGGTTTTAAATGCAATTTCCTTTAGTTTTCGACACTTTTTCATGGTTTTTGCCGGTTGTAAACCGTATTTCCTTGCTATTTATTTATTTTTTTGCAAAACTAAGTAATTGTTTGTATTGCAGATAATAGTGAAGTAGTGTTCAATCATCTGTCACCATCGCCGCCACCACCGAGCAAATTGCATCGTTCTTCAGATGCCAATCGCGCTTTACTCCACGGTATCCTCTCCGGTCAGCACGCCAACTTGCATCATGCGCATGCCCTCATCACAGCCCCGCGAACTTACTCAACCACCACCGGTACGTAACCCTTTCTTTCGCCAATCTATTATTGCATATGGAATGGACGTCATTCAACTGTCACATGTGCGTTTGCATCTGCGATCTTTACACAATCAATCAATGGAGGCTACATGGACGGAGAAGCCCAATAACAGCGCGCAACTCGTTTCGTTTTTCACCACTTTCGGGGAAAACTCGACAAACACCATTGACGCAACGTGGCATAACAATCGCCACGTGCTCCGTTTGTGCATCTGTCGAATAAGGCAATATTGTTATGTCATCATAGCATAATATGCTTGTCGCAAGGCATAGCCCTTTCGAAAAGGGTTGCATCAGAGGATTTGCAATATGTGGGTGGATTTTGTACGCAGATTGCTTGGGATTATATTTCGGCTTGTCACTCGCAATGTGTCAACATCGAAAGTCTTGGGGTCAATATTAAATATTTGCACAAACACATAAGTTTAGCTATTTTCATATTTTAAAAGATAGTTTTGTACCGATGCACTTCTGATCTTCAGTATTCTCAACTCTCAATTCTCAACATTTTTTATTGCTCTTTTTTTCGGTCCATAATCGGATGTTGTGATTTTGCGGAGTGTAATTGTATTGTAATCCACACACGACAACATCCCAGAGGTTCCTACCTCTTTCCTCCGAAGGCCCAAAGGAGAGGAGATTAAAGATTAGGATGGGAAGGTGTTCAGAAGGGCCCGGGTCCATTTTCCTACCTCTTAACAAAACGTCTCGGATTTCGGCCCATTGTTTGCGCATTGTCTCAAGGTGTTTTTGAGAGATGTATCGGTGACACCTCTACCTAATCGGGAAGTGTTTTGGTTTTTTTGGGCTTAAGCTGAAAGTTTGAAAGTTAATCTGATAACTTTCATTCGCCGTGACTTGGAATTACAGTCAAATCCGAAATTGGTTCTCACCGTACCCATTCGAACCTTTTCCTTTAAGCCTTCAAAGCCTTTCCTTGAAACCTTCCTTCCTTCAAAGTTTTCTTCCTTCACGGCTTTCTTCCTTCAAACAACCATTCTTCCTAAATCTATTTCGAAATTAATTTTTCGTTCACTCCAAAATGTAAACAGGTTTAACACTTTAAACTGACGAGTTAATGGACAGTGGGATCACACTACGATGTTCCACTGGTAAAATTACATCCTTGACAAACCCTTAAAAAGCTTACAGTTCGCCCTATATTGTCTAGGTAGGAAAAATAGAAACAAGTTACGAAAGATGTTTTGACCACTGGCTAGCTGGACACTCCTTGTCTACTTAAATCTAGTCTAATCCAGTTTGGCCCCCGAAAAAGGGAATTTTTAATTCCTTGTGCCGGGTTGTGTCTTGTCTTGTCCTGGTCTGATCCGAGGGTCATGGGAACGGAATAGTACTTGGATGATTACGCTGACCACTGGTCAGTTTAGGATTAATTTAATTTAAAGATTTGAATATTTCGGCCCTTTCATTTCATTAAACTGGTTTTGTAGACTTTCATATGTCTTTCTCGATTTCTTTGTGATGTCTTAAGAAAATTGCTTCCTCTTCCTGTCTGTCTTGAAGCCTTCAACTCGTGAAGGAAGCATTTAACTGTAATTTATAGCCTCGCACGTTATTAGGGCTTTGATTTAAGGCAGCCTGTTGCTTGATAGTGGGATCGAAATCAAGTACTTACTTGGAAATCAGACAGAGAAAAAAGTGTGAGAATCCCGGTTTACAATGGTCTTTGGACGTACAAGACAAAAGAAAAGTAATTAATAAGGGCCCGCCAGTCATATCATTAGTCACGCTTGCATTCGTACCCTTCTTGTATGCATTGCGCTGCATAACTTAAAACTCTCTGCCGACTCGCTTTCCGCTTTTCCCAAATCCAAATGAATTCGATGAATACCCTTTTTATGCACTGATCCACTCCTTTCTTTTCTGCTTCTGGTGTCTTTGGCTTGGCCATCAAAGAAGGTCTACTATCTACGTGCTCGGTCTTCCTCGGTTTGAATGCGGCTGTAAATAAACAGTGCTTAAGCGGACGCAAAGCCCTTCTGGCTGTAGCCTATATTATGCTTTGTGCATATTGTACGTGAATCAAGAAGAAGGAAGGGTGTGGTTGGTGAAAGGAGAGACGAAGCGTCGTGCTGGTGTCGTGATGATGCAGAAGAAGACGCGCACAGGCAGAAAGGGCTCGGGAGAACCTGTTTCCTTGGGGAGATATTCCGCGATGCGCCCCGGACGCATTGTGCGCTTTCTGCGCGTCGCTACCTATCCCTTTAAACATGTCCGGCGTGACCCGCCGACCTCGATGCCCATTAATCACGTCCATTATGTGTGTGTTGCGGCGCGGCGATAGAGGGTTCAGGGCGAAAGGGTCGATCCTCGAATATATGTGTGAGGGGCACCCTTCATCGGGCGCGTAATGATGACTGGGAAGATTCATCCGATTATGTCGTTACCTACGATGACCGTTGGATAGTTGGTTCTGTCGTCCAAGGCACATTCCGCGATGGACGCACGCCGTTGTCCTGTCCTTATGCCCTATCTTCGTGAGAACACTGTTCGCGAGCAGAAAAAGCGAACCCCAAAGGGGTTCGGCCACTGACCAACACTCGCTGCGATCATATGGGATCATCATGTGTTTTTTAATTGTTTTGCATTGCGCAGTCAGGCAATTTGCATAACGCATTCAATACGCTGAAATGTTTTGATTTATTATTCCTGAGAAAAACGCGGACAATCTGCACAATGCGCCCTTCAATGTGTCTTCTTTGGAGAGGATTCAATTCAGCGAACAATTCGACGCAACAACAAACAGTTGCCAACTTTTTTCGGTTTTCTATTGGCGTTTTTTTTTTCTTCAGCGTTTTTTATATTAGCATTTTGCGATATTTTTTGAGTTGCTTTTATTCCTACGTCTGTATGAACCAACGTCTGTTTTTTTCTAATGCTACATTGTGTCTGTATGTGCAGGTTCATTACCACCATCTCCAGCAGATTCAGGGGTGTCTGATGTGGATAGCTCCTCGAGTGGTCACACCTCCACCGATGAGCTTAAGGCACGTCTACAACCGTCCGGTTCCCTGGGACCACATTCGCCTCTTGGATACCACCACAACCAGCAATTCCTCACGCCCTATCACTATCCCACAGGACAGCAGCATCGCACGCATCTGACGCACCCCCAGCATCACTACGCCACCGTGCGAACGCCAAGTAAGTGCAAATTGCGTCAAACCTTCACAAACACTCTTTTTTATCACGCATCGCGCAACAGATGACCTCCTCTACATGTTTTATCAAGCTCCGACTCACGGTACATCAAGTGTCATCGGGAATAAATAAATAAATAAGTGGCTTGTTCGATAAATTATATTTTTTACAACATTCGCACCGCTTCTCTTCAATAAGCCGCATTTGTCGACGCAATTCACTTAGTTCACTTACGCTTATCTTAACCCCGGGTACTTGTCGTCTCCTTGCAAACATTACAAAACGCCTATCTCAATATAAAAAAGTGTGATACGTTGAATCGCCGGCCGACAGACCTCGGCGCATACAAAAAAACGCACATACATACTGGGTGCTCATCTCATTACGTACTTATGTACTTGTTAAAATTCAATTGTTAAATATAGATTTCGTCCGCTGCGCAACACACGCAACGGCAACGAAAGCGAAATTAGCGCTACGGCGAGGCGCAGGGAATAAAAACAAGCGGATTGAAAATTTTCAATTTTATTTTCCTCGCCGTGAGAGTGTGCCAACATTACAGGAATAAGCAGCATGACGCTGGCGATACTGTGGCAGGAACGCACGCAGGAAAAAAAACGTCTAGAGGTTTTCTAAATTTACGAATGTCACTTTCTCAAGGCGTTTCACTTGCCAAAGCCATAGGGAATTTCAACGTGTTGCAAATTAGGGTAGGTCAAGCAGAATTTCATCGCAGTAATCATGTTGCTAGCTCGCTAAGCATCATGTTCGTGTTATGCTCATGATTAACTCACAATCAGTAATTGATTTATACATTAGCGATAAGGGTGCTTGTAACTTGTAAAGTCTTCCTTTTTCGCTATTCTTGACCTTTGCTTTCTCAAAGCTTATATTGGTTAATCACAAACTGAAAAAAAAACGATAGGAAATTAGCGGCGGGAGAGATGTTTATTTTCTCGAACGAACTGCTACTAGCATATTGTAATTTTTATAACTGCAGCGAACCTGTCTTTGACATGGAATTGCATTAATTAGAAAGAGAAAATGAATGATTGCTTCCATAGGACTTGAACCTGCAATCCCCGTAAGTCATGTACGGTGCGTTAACCAATTACGCAACGATCAAACAGGATGGTAATATGATGGTAGTCGTGCATTCGAGAAAATAAGCATCTTTTACCAAAGGCTCGCCGCCCATTTTCAATGATTTTACCGATACGAAATTACCAGCTATTTTTTATGCACAAATTAATATATTTAATATAAAATGATATAAAATTAATGTAAAATGGCCGAAATATACTTATAAAAATATTCAGCATCGTTAAAGTAACTACAAAAAAAGAAGAGTTACAATCTATCTGCTAACTTCTTATCACTTTTAGATTAACCGAATGCCAAAGATACGAAGACAAAATTTACAAAACATTTAGTTTCCTCATTCGGTACTCTTAAACATTGCTTTCTCCTCAAAGTTGTTAAGTTCATTTCAACTTACCGATAGGAAGTTAGCAGCTAATTTTTTAAACACAAATTACTATAAAATAAAATAAAAACTATGATTATTAGGAGATATTGCAATGCAGCAGTGCCAAAAAGGCTTGCAGGCTATCAGCTCTTATCTTATTTTTAGCTCTTATTCTTATCATCTTTGAGATTAAATGAATGTCAAAGGAAGACAAAGTTGACAAAACATTCCAATAAGCCAATCTTTCCAAGCGTGATTACAGATGCGCTTGTTTTGACTATGGACGATTGCATCGATTTTCGAGCTTTAGCCCTTGCTGAGTGGCTGTGTGGCTATGGGTACGTGTGTGTTCTGCGCTTTTTCGGCATCGACGACGGTATCGCCAAGCTCCGCGTCGCATTACGTAAACCATGACCTCGCGCAATGTCATAGTCGAGACGGAAATAGAATCCTCAGCCGGCCGGCGACGGCGTATGTTTAACTTTCGCCTTGCGGCGCTCGGCGCGCATCGCATCTAATCAAGCGGCGTGTTATCATCATTCGTGCGCAAAAAACAGGCACATACACATGCTAATACTGTATTATATTGGACCGGCTACTACGCATTAGAGTAGTATATACGATTTGCGGTCAAAATTCGAAATGAAGTTGAAAAAGGTTGAAAGAAATTGCATCGAAATAAGCACATTCATTCATTATTTGAGGCATTAGGCACTGCAGTTTTACGTATATTTCTATTATACAAAGCCTGTAAATAGAGAAAAACTTCTAGAAGATTTCTACGAAGAATAGAAACGATTATTCTTCGTGGAAAAAAAGTTCTTAATTATATTAAGCCGTCCTTATAGGTCTTTCGTACCTTTCTGGTTTTGTCCTTCCATTGGTAGGATCATTCCAATCCTATTTTTTTAACTTTGCCTATGGCTTTTGTTTTACGGTTCATTTTTGCCGATATTGAATACAAGCAGACTTCAATTAATTTTATCTCGTTATTTGTCAGTTTTCCATATTTCTTTTTCATTGCTTCTGCTTTTTATTGACAATTGTGTTATTTGTTTAACTTTCTCTCGGTTTTGCTTACTCAAACTAAGTCCTAGCCCTCTATGTTTTTGTATTTTATGAATTTTATCATGTTACCTTCTCCGAATTATTCTTGAATTTCTTGATTTGTTGGTTATGACTTCCAGTTTCTGATATTTTCGAACAAAAAATTAATTTTTTCATGTTTTTTTATCCCAACAAACTTCATATAATTGCAGTTATGTTCCTTTTGTATTTTTTTTCTGTTTTAATTCAATTACATTACCAAAAACTACCGAAAAACATTGATACAAACCATGTAATCGATATAAAACAAAAGAACATCGAGAAACATTAATATAAAATATAAAACAATATTCATTCATAAATATAAAATGAAAAATGTAATTAATAAGAAACTCACATTGGTACATCTTATTACTATATAACTTTATTAATTTCAATGAAATTTTGAAAATATTCAAATAAAATATAGTTAATTTCCATGATATATCAAAAAATTTAATTAAAATGTACAAATATTCATATTACACAATACTATATTTCGAAGAAATTATAGATATGTGTATATCTACAAAGATATAAAAATTCTCCATAAAAATAACTTTTGGCCACGTTTTCTAAATAATAATCCACTATGCCGCCGCCGCGCCGTGCCGCCTCCTAACATGATGCCTACCACCACATCGCTGTTTTGTTTGTAGCATTCCGTTCGTATTTTTAACACACCTCGCCACGGCCTTTCGAGAGTGAAATTTGTTTTCCGTTTTCACTCTCATCCACGCTGGCACATTCACACAGCTGTACGGTGCTCGTATGTTTCTATGCAGGAGAGGCGGCAGTTCGACCAACGCCAAGATTTCCTCCCGAACCCGTCTAAAAATATTTGTACAAACCAACACTTCCCACCGCTGCGCTGTTACCAGCGATTTTTTTAAATTCAATTTGCTGGCGCATTGCTCAAAAAAAAACGTTGCTAAATTTCACGACTTGATAACAATGATACCAGGCAAATATTTGCAATTGCGACATTTGCGCTTTTTCGCCGGTTTTTGCGGCTTTTTGGGTTATAAATAAGCATTAAAAACGTGGCATAGGTCTTGGTTTGTGCTCGAATTTTATTTGCGTATTTCGTTGCGTTTGTTTGCCAGAAATGCACACACATTTCGCAAGGATTTGCTAATGGATCCACCAAATATTTCCACGTTTGCGCGTCTTTAGCTTGTCTTTCACGTGGATGTTGCTTATGATAAACAGCGTAAAGACGTGTAAACAGCTTAAAAAACCGTAGTGGCAAACAGATAAGTAAATTAAATCAGAAGACGTTGTTGTTGTGGTTATTTTTGCTTAAGTAAGGTGCATAAGTTAGTTTTGGGCAGGCGCAGAACAGGTTAGTTGATGATGGCTCATTTACTGCGCATTAGTCTGCTGTTCGAAATTCCGTTTTGTTTGCGGCGTGTTTAATTATACGCAGCGGGCGCGACGATGGCTGGTTGTGAGAGGGAAATACTCGCAGATAATGAGTGAGAGAGAGAGGCGTATAAAAAGCGGTAGTAAATAGACACACTGACCTATCCCATAATCCTAGATTAAGACAGGCTGTGGCATTAACACTCATCTATCAAAACCGACAACCGCATAAGGTTAAACATGTTTTAAGGTTACAAAATAGAAGCTCTTATTTAACCTATTTCAGACTGAGCTTTACATTATTTTCAATTTGAGTTAACATTATTCAATTAATAATAACGCCAAATTGTATGAAAGTTTATTTACGGCAATATTCATGATTAAACCGGTAGATTATGTTCAAAATTTTATTTGATTAAAAGTTTCTGTTAGCATAACTTATGACATGTTTCAATATAAAAACATTTTTAGCAGACACTGATCTATCCTAAGATCATACATTTACATACATTGTGGAATTAACTCTAATCTGTCACAATCACATAATGATGATGTTTTTAAGGTTACAAAAAGTCGAATCATTATTGTATGTCCTTTTATCATCATAAAATGGAGGAATTTAGGAGTTCATTTAGTATAAAATAGTGTAAAACCACAGTAAATATTTTAAGACAACTTTATTCAGGCAAATATAAATACCATAATTTATAGGTTAAACCTGTTTAGTGGTTATAAAACATAAAAAGAATATAAAAACAGGTATACACTTTATTATGTTGCCAAAAAATGCCTAAAACTTTATCTCCATAATTTTCCTGTAATAATCGACTTGCTTATTGATTCCGCGATGAACAATAATGCTACTTTCTTCATTGGAATCAATTTCTGTAATAATGTATTTTTCTTTTCAAATAGTATTGAATAGTTTTTCATGCCTTTTAGATGGAATCAAAGAGCTTGAAATCTAATTGTAAGTTGTATTCCCAACAATTTTTTCAAGTGCGGAGCAAAAATGAGAAATAAACCATTCTTCATACAACTGCCTGGTTATCTAAGCCATCATGTTTTTGGTTTCCAAATTACCGGAAGAGATCCCTCATACAGCCTTTGGATATCCTAAGATTCATCGTCCGATAAAATTTAAATTAACAGTAATCCACTGCTAATTAGTGTTCAATCCTACTCCTACTCCTAGTACGTTTACTCAAAATTGAACAAATGGGAACTTCAACGGCTCAACAGACCAATCATATAACTATAACTCATTTATGTTATCCTATTTGCGAGGTAACCACTAGATATTAGCAAAATGAAAAGAAATTTAGCAAAATAGGTCTGTAGAGAAACATTTTGCACCTCATGGAAAAAGCTCTCACTCCACGTCCAATGAACATGACCTTGTAATAGGGAAGTGCGTTGTTCTATTAATACTTTACGCACACACGATGGCGAATGCGCGCCGGCAAGGCCTCTCTGCGACGCTTAATTAAAACATAGTGCTGGCCAACACGGGCAAAACTGAAAATAACCAACCGGCGTTCCTTGTTTATACGGAATTCGAGTGGTAACGCCATGGCGGGATCCGTGTGTGCGCAATGGCAGGATTCTCTGTGTGTATGCAATGGATGGATTTGTGCCCGTGTGCGATGGCATCCATCCCGTAGCTACTAAGCGTTGCTTTTTGCGCTGGGAAGTGTTTGCTTGTCGTGCCCGGTCTCTCCTCGAGGCCCGGGCTTAGTTGTGTAGTGGTGCATTGCAATGTGCAAGGGGATGACCTTCAGCTCGCGGAAAGTCGCAAAGTCGATGAACTAGTGACCGCCGCCGCTCGACGCTAGACAGAGCTTGGGCGCTCGCGCGTACCGAAAACGCAAACGCGCATACATACCCATACAGCCGTACATACACAGGGAAACCAGTCAACACTCGTAGCTGAGTGCACACAAAGCTTTTGCACTTTGCGCGTACACACGAATGCGAATGCATGCGGGGAGCAGGAGCACACGTAACACTGCGAGACGATCACGACGACGACGCCCGTCACTGCCGCATTTCCGACACCAACTCGCCTGCCCACAACAAATCCGCTCGCGGTCATTATAATGCACTCTCACTGACTGCTTCCTTCCAAAAATGTTCTTGCCAAAAAACTTGTTCGTGTCTATTTTTTTGTTATTCAATTATACTTAATAACTTTCAATCATGCTTACTTTTCTAAAGTTTGTTTGAATGTTTACATTTTTAGGTTAACTTGTAGGTTAACTTTAAGGTTATGTTATTTAGGTTAGATTAGGTAAATATTTGTTTTATCATTATTTTTATTTATTTTAGTCGTTTTCCAGTTCATTGTAACATTATACTAGGACTAGTTTCCAAGATAGTAATTCTTTGCTTAGAGAGCTTTTAACGATCAATTTCCATATTCAGCTATGAAATCATAATTACATCCTTAATCTGTAAGTGGTAACAGAACAATTATAAGTTAAATAAATTGTAGCCTAAAATTCTAGCAATCTCTTGGAGATTCTAACATTTACAATTAGAAAAGATACGATTTGCTCATGCCTAAAGTTTTCAGAATTAACAATAAGTTTTTAACTTTTTAGAATTAAGTGTAAAATTTTTAAAGTTTATATTATCTAAAAAGTTTGTCAAATGCAAACATTTTATATTAGTTTGCATCCACACATTCTGATTGTCAAACACACATCCTGGCTTTCTGTTTGGGCCTGCAAAGTGTGCAGTGTGCTGCAGTTTGGCGCTGTTGCAGTAGTTACATGTTGCAGTCGCGATGCAATCGTCGCGGACCTTGAAACGGGCGTCCACCCCGGGAGAGCGCACAGTCGACGACGGCGGCGTGTGATGCAGGCGCGCCTCGGCGCGAACGTGCACGCACGCCGACCGCGGCTTTCTAACCCTTTGCCCCCGCTCGCCGCGCGCTCATCTCGAGCGTCGCCGTCGTCCGCGTCAAACGGCCACATCCTTTCCTGCTGCCTTTCCTGCTCCACACCGAGCCAGCCAGCTAGCAGCAGCAGGGCCCGTCTATTATAGCCGCTGTCGTCGTGTTGCGCCTTTTTGTACTTTCTGCAGTGTGCTGCTCAACTGCGTTTCGCAGTTCCTTCCTTCTCTAGCCCCGGCGCGCTCCTGCGAAGTCTCGCGCGGGGCGTTAGCCATGAACTTATTATGCAGCGCGCTTGATATAGCCCATCCGTCTCCTCCCTGCGCCGCGCGCCATCCTATTTACTGCGAAGACTGCCATCCTTGGCGCTGTGATATAATTATAGCGCGATTGTATGTGCCACATACCGCGGATTGCGACTGGAGCAGCTCAGGACACAAGGCGAAATCGAGCAAAAAAAAAACGCCCTGCAATCGCGCTATTACCAGCGAGATGCGAGGCGAAGGCTATTCAGTCAGAACCGGGAGTTTCTCGACTGGACGCAACAGCGACGCCGGAAATGCAGTCATTTTGTGCCACTAACTGGCAAACACTTATTTCACTTAGAATTCCTTTGAATCAATCAGACATTCTGTAGAGATAACATTTCTGACATTTTAGCTCATATTAGGTTATGATTCTATACCGGGAACTTTTCTATTACTTTACAGGCAGGCATTTAATAAGGTGTGACCAATAGTCTAGAGTTTGGCAGATATTCATAGACTTATTCAAACTAGCTATGCCAAAGGGCTTTTCAGAGCTCTAGAACTCTCGGGAAACGATTTAGAAATTTAGATACTTAACATATGAATGCTATTATTCTAACGAAATTTAAGGTTAATTTTGCCTTCAAAGTGGCAACGAAGGGAATGGTTTTCGCATTTAATCTCTAGGTTTACATGTTTACAATTCCAAACATTCCAATAAGACGTCCCTTCAATGTAAAAAATATTCCACACACCTTTTTATGTAGCCTGTAGATCAAAGATATATATTTGATTCAAAACAGGAAGTCGAAAATTTCCACATAATCTGACAGTTTCCGCCTCTAGCTATATTTTAATATTGTCGGATTTATAGCTATAGTGTCTTTTAGAGTATATACCTCTATTGAGCGAAGCTTGTTCTACTAGTTAGGGAAGGGCTTGAAAAGGGTCGTCATTGTGTGAGTAGTACCTGCTTCGGCACCGGCTTCCTTCTTCCGGCATTCAATGCACCCTCTCCCATTATGATTCCTATTATTACCCACTCTTCGCCACACCGTTGTGTGCACACACATACTCACCGTTGTACGGTGTGATGTCTCGGGCCTTTAGGTAGCTTCAATTCTTTGCTTTGAATGCCTCATTCTTCATGTTTGCGGTTTGTTAGTCAAGCGAGAAGACAGGATGGCAACCCCCTTATTTAAACATGACCTAGTTAGTTGAAATCTGGCAAATAAAAGAAGGAAGCTGGTGCCGGTGCGTTGGTGGGCCTGCACTTGGCAACAAACACATTCACGCATGAAATTAATCAGACCTTCTTCTGTTTAATTACAAGCGTTTCGTGGTTATCATTCGTTATCGGTCGTAATGTAACCGAGTGTAACAGCGACGCAGTTTTACGTAATGATGTCAAAAATCGCATTATCGTATTATCGCATTGATTGGATTACGTTGCACTTGTTCGAAAATTATGGAAAGTTGAATGGAACTTTGTAATTCCATTACCAGATTTTGGTACTTTCCCTGCAAGCATTAACGCTGCTCTCCTATCTGATCCCTGTACACATTGATACAGGCACCTGCCTGTCTTAAATTGAATTACGATTTGGTACCCTGGTTGTCACACTTGTTCACTGAATAGTAAGTCAGTTACCACTGGGCCATCTAAGTATCTAAAACTTTCATGTTCTATTTCATTTATTAACAATAAAGTTCATGATCGAAGCTTCCAGCAGCCACTATTTGCCACTTGGCATTCCATTGTATGGTCTGCCGAACTTCATATATCTAATTGCTTTTGTTTTTGTTTCAGTACCCGACAGTTACAGCAGCTACCTTACCACCCTGCAGCAGCACCACAATCAAGTACAATCCACACACCACATGCAGACATATCACCACCATGGTGGTATGCACTCATTCGCCACCCCCTCAGCGCCTTCACCACCCTCGAACAATCGACACGCCATTCCCACGTCTGTCATCCAGCAGCCGACATCCAGCGTCAACGACGAGCTGTCCTACATGCTCGAACTCGGCTTCCCGCCGCGCAAGCTCAAGAAGGTGAAGAAGCCAAAGGCTGGCGAACCGGGGGCGGTCAAACGCAAGAGCCGTGAGGGCAGCACCACTTACTTATGGGAGTTCCTCCTCAAACTGCTGCAGGACCACGAGTATTGCCCACGCTACATTAAGTGGACGAACCGCGAGAAGGGCGTCTTCAAACTGGTCGATTCCAAAGCGGTGTCACGACTTTGGGGCATGCACAAGAACAAGCCGGATATGAACTACGAGACGATGGGACGGGCGCTGCGATACTACTATCAGCGTGGTATTCTCGCCAAGGTCGACGGGCAGCGGCTCGTCTATCAGTTCGTGGACGTGCCCAAGGACATCGTCGAAATCGACTGCACCGGAGCGTGAGCACTACGTCCGACATCGACGTAGGTCCTCACACACTCGGCCAAGAGTCTCGATGATCATCTGCAGAAGATGCATAGTACAAGATCACATGTCGCCGCCCCCCACTCTCAAATATGCCACATCCCCCCATACACCGCCCAGCGAGTATTTATTTCGAATTCGTACTACTACACAATCACACATGGAGCAGCAAAGCTGACGAAGGAACATTTACACCACCCTAAGGCAACGTCACCCAATTAATAATTTCATTGATATTACGACATAGAAAAAAGACATAGATTTATTGTAAGAGTTACAACGATTTTAGCATTCGTAAGGTGATGTTAGATCTCACGTTTTATTGGTAATTTTAACACTGTCAAACATACAAGCTGCGAGGAAGCTAATGACTATGAGTAGTGCCGAAAAGACGTAAGACGTGAATTTGATTGATGGTTGTGATAATGAAAAAATGTCCAAATGTCCAGAGATTAAGAGATTACAAGTGTGCAAACACGCAATGGGACGAATTTGTAATTCGTTTTACTTTTGGTTTACGATTTTGATCGACGATCAAAATTGTCCCTCCAAATGAAAATAACCCTTAATTCTCACGCGCACAACTCAAAAACTGTTTTTGCTCATTTTATTTTCAAAGAATATGAAATTATTGATATATAATTTGGTTACCATTAAATTATTAACGACGTTTTTCGATGTAAGGATTTGCTAGAAATGGAATTGGAATTAAAATGTGATAACAAAAAACTGATAAGACGAGGTATTTTTGGGATATAGAATTTTATATGCTTAAAAATGAGAAAACGGTTGGTGCTGAACAGACTATTTGTAGGAAATGAGACTGCGCGAGGTGCCTGGACAATTCAAATGTAGCTAGAGAAGGTTGTCGCAAAACACAACATTGTTATGAGATTTTGAGTTGATCTATGAGAACGTTGGCATTTCCACATTTGCACTACTTTTTCACTTCACAACAGAATTTTTGGAAAGAACGTAAAATCGTGACATTTTTCAAAATGGATGCCAGCGGAAAGAGCGATGTGACGTTTTCGCTATGATACAAGTCAATATGGTATGAATTTTTTTTTGGTAACTTTTAACGAAATGGGAAGGAAAATTACCAACTTTTAGCTCTCTTTCAACGTAAACTATTACGCATATTTTAATACTAAATAATCTACGATAGGGAAGTAAGTTCTAAGTGTTTTATAAATGTGGCTCAGTTAATGTGAAACGAATCAAAAAAGGTGGAAGAAAAATACAATGTGCGACGTGAATGCACCACACATTATGTACACCCTTAATGCGAAATTACGAAAATTGATCTCAGATGTACACTAAACACTCATATATACAATGGTGGCGGAGACCAAGCACTTTTAGATAGCATATCCTCTTTCTTGTCCCTAACTTTTGTTTCGAAACTAAAGCAGAACGTCCCAAAACTGCAAGGGCGTCAATTTGGGTCAAAAGAAAACTAAATTAAATTTATTCTTATTTATTTTACTTGTCTATTAAGTGTACATTCTGTATAGTATTTATTTATAATTCGTGGGAGTTGTCGTGTTTTCAAAATCACACACGCAAAATACACATTCACACATTTATTGCGTACACATATATTTCGATGGCCCAATGGCGAAATTATTGATTGTTATTAACTGTTGTAACGTTCTGTGATTTGTATCTACAACTTAGTTTAAATTTAGGTTTTCCGACATTTTACCTGCGCAATTTAACATTGTTACAGCTGCCTTACATGGTAGAACAAGCAAAAAAAAAAAGGAACACAAATACATTTTAACGAATCGTACCTCTTTCAAGTGTCTTCATAGCAAATTTTTAAACGCAAAGCAAGAGAAAATATACGATACAATTTTTAGATGGAATTCAACACACGCCAAAATGAAACATGAAATCATACTCACAGTTCTAATGTAAAAACGTAAACAAACTCAGTGCAACAATTCAGGAAATTTAACAAATTATTGTATTTAAATATGTATCTAAATGATAAGAGATCCTAAAACAATTGTCAGTTTAAAACGCGTTGAGAGTATGAAATTACTAACAATAAGTAAAAAAAATAAAATGAAGAAATTATATAGAATCTATTTATATTTACGAAAAAAGGTGAAATTAATGCAAACTTCTCGAAACTTGTCTGTAATTACAATAGCATGATTTGATGCCAGAGTTTTTGCGATACAGAAATTAGAAATGTAAAACAAAACGTTGAACGAACCCAGGTTTCAAACTCAGTGGACATTTTATAATTATTGTATATGTATCTAATACATATTTTTGAACATTTTGGAAAAGCGCACAATAATTCACTGTAGCGTTTAAATACTTTTATAAATATATAATATCAGACTATAGTAAAACCTAGTTGAAACAGAAAAAAAACATACTATGCGTAAGAAATGAATGTATCAATGTACTGTAAAATGTTTGCGTCCATACACCGTTTCTACTTATTACATTACACAACATTACCTAGTATGAGAGCTGTTACAAGAACTACTATCCCTCTTACAAAGTGTTGAAACCCTCCTTGAAAATATTAGTGATAATTCAAACCAATATCGTCAAATGTTTGTCAATTTGGAATCGGTTTGCGTTCATCTTTACATTTTTTGTACAATCTCTACAAATACTTCAAATATCCAAATGTATCTACTTATCTACTGCAATAGTATTTTTTCTAAATATGTCCAAAACGGAAACAGACCGTAAATATGGATGTATAATCGTTACATAGTTAAATAGTTGAATAGAAAGAGGACACATTAATAAAAAAAACGTATGCATTAATTACGAGGGTCGTAAAGCTGAGATGATGCGATGATGCAGAACAAAGCAGTGATCGGTTCAACAGATTTGGTTGAATTTGAGAATCTATAAAATGGAAATTAGCAGTCAGTAATTGACGAATTTTTAACGATAATAAGTGGCGTGGAATTGCAAGATGTGCGAAATTGTTTGGTGATATTTGAAAACAGAGATGTTAATTGTATATATAGGAATTAATTAAATTGTAATTATAATTATATATATCCAAGATTCACTATAATGGAGATGAGAGAACATTTTTAATTAATTATGATTATATAATATTGTATAGATTTATTAAATATGAGATAGGATTTAAATTGGAAGTACTTTTATTATATATAAATAGTTTATTATTGTAATATTTTGTCTTATAAATACTACTAATGTAGTTGATAATTAGTCGATTTCTTTATTTCCCAACTTTCTTTTTCCAGAACAATCCTAAAATATTTAAATTATTTCCTATTTTTCCAAGGCGATTTTTTATATTTTAAATTTCGTGCTCAGAACGGTTGTCTGAAAAGCGATCCCTTAGTTTTAAAAATAATTTTCAATAAAAAGTACCAAATTAATATTTAAATGACGTTTCAACTTTAAAAAAGCCATTAAAAAATATCAACATTTTACAAACTATCTTTTTCTTTAATTTCTGAAATTAAAAATGAGTACAAGTATCGCTTTCTAGTTGTAAAAGTCTGAAATTAAAATGATGGGAACAATACAATACTGCAGTTTCCTACATATCCTTTTGGAACTATACGCATGAAAATTCTTTTATTTTAATTAGCTATAAAAAGAATGTATATAAATAAAAACAAAAAATAGAAACAAAAATTTAGAAAAAAATAAATTCAATTACTAGTATTCTCAAAGAGAATAGATATTCCCATTATTCCAAATATGTGAGGAAAGATTGGAGGCTTCGTTCGCTAGTATTACAAATAAACATGATAAAACAAGAGCTGATACGTGCCTATGGATCGCAATCGCGGGTGCAATTAATCGCTGTTGTTTTAGTGTCAAGTATCAACAAGTTTTCGCGCCCTCGCGTTGATTTCGGTTTTAAAAACAAAATCTTCAGAACCAAACAATGGTGGGGCGCACTCACGTCGATTTCGGGTTTGAAAATAGAACCAAGCAATAGTGGGGCGCACTCGCGTCGATTTCGGGTTTGAAAACAGAACCAAGCAATAGTGGGGCGCACACGCGTCGATTCCGGTTCAAGAAACAGAATTTTTAGTATCATCTGGTAAAGGGTTTGAAAACAGAACCTTCAGATCCAAGCAATAGTGGAGCGCACTCGCGCCCTGAATTTTTAGCATCAACTAATAGTGGGACCCAACCGCGTCGATGCTGTTATCGCAACCCGATACTTTCAAGATCAGCTGATTATTGTATAGAAACCGAAACTTTTACGAAAATCCGAGTTAAAGCCTTGAAAGTAAAAGCCCGGTTTAACCCAAAATGACAAGGTGGAAAACCGAGTAACCTGAAATTATCGGATACCCTTGACATGCCTAAGTGTAATTGTAAGTGTACTTTTGAAAATTTTAAACTAATCAAAAATAAATAAATATAAAACTTAACCCAAATTAGCTTTAACCAAGATTGGGTTATGTAAGACTCTAAAGTTCAAAATAGCTTTTTTAGGATAAACTAATAAGGTTCTCTTGAAGATATTCAAGTCACACCTTCTCTTTTCTCTTACTATTAAAAGTATCATAAAATATGAGTCAGTTATTTTATTGTAATATAAAAATTATTCAAATTTGAATCAATTATATCAACTGTAGGCAGCCCAATTTTCAACAAAATCGTCGTATTTAAGACTCGTTAATCAATAACCTAAAAATTGACAATAACTCTGAACCGAGGTCTCCAGTTCCCATTGTCGAATTCCACTATTTTGAGGTGGAATACTTCAATACAATAACAAATAATTCCTACCTCCATTTAGTATTGTTCATTCCATTTCACATTCGCGAGAGTTGTTTGTACTAATAAGTGACTGTAAACATTGTGAACAATAAGTACTGCAAAATGTCTGAAATATGTCGAACATGTATGTTCCACAATGAAGAAATGATACCGATCTTCACAGGCCACAATAATGGTCATCACTCTGCTTGTAAGCCAATTGATGTTATGATAATGGAAATTGCTTCTCTGGAGGTAAGTTAACCCAGTTCAACTGTATAATTGTTTTTACAGTTGATTTCGCTTTATTAGCTGTTACAAAGTGACAAGCTACCTTCCAAAATCTGCGGGACTTGTTTGGAGAACCTACAGATTGCATATTCCTTTAAAGAACAAATTATACAGAGCAATAATGCACTGCTACAAGAACTCACTTCAAATTTACATGCATTCCAAGGTATTTACGTTTTATGTATTTAATGTCTTATTGCGTGTAAGCAACGACTAATAATGGTAATCTTGACAAATAATTGTAACCATAGATTTAGAAAGAAAAGCTGAGTTTTACCCCGGAGAACATAAAATTAAATTGGAAGATACTGATGAAGAAATAGCTTCAAATTATGGATTTGGAAAATTTCAAAGGCCATCCGATTGTGATGTTGGCCCAACTTTGATTCAATATCCGAAAAGTGAAGATCTTACTAAAACATCGCAGGCAATTGCCAAAAGTAAAGAGTATGAAAGAAGTGCGCAAGATATTAACAATACCTTTAAAGAAGAACATGATGAAAACCTTTTAGCACCCATAGAACATGTGGAAATCTCTCCAGGAAAGTATGCTGACTTTTCTGAATCGGATGAAAACAATTTAGAATTATCACAGAACTCACAATCAGATCAAGATGAAAACGATGAGCATGAGCAGGAGAATGAAACCGGTGCTGGAATATATAAATGCAGTTATTGCAATTTCAAGTTTACAAAAAAAAGTGGTTTGCATGTTCATATGCGCACACATGCACGTAAGTTTAAAGCAAAAAGCTTTAAATGTGAGGTTTGTGACAGTAGATTTGCTTGGTAAGTTATTTCCTGTTTCTTGTATTCTCTAAACTTTCGATTATTTGATATAACTTAAAACTTGCTAGGAAAAAAACTTTAAAAGTTCATATGAGGATTCATACTGGCGAAAAACCATTCAAGTGTGAATATTGCGAAGAAACATTTGTATACCAAAACAAATTGACTGACCACATTCGTACACATACAGGTGAACAACTTCCAAACTTAAACAAATGTGAGGAATGTGGAAAAAGTTTCAAAAGGTAAGTTACTTTAATCAGTATTATTATTATTATTATTATTATTGACATTATTATTGTATACATTTGAACTTCACAGGTTATTTACTCTAAAATCTCATATGCGAGTTCATACAGGTGAGAAGCCATTCAAGTGTGAATATTGCGATGCAACATTTTCGCAAAATTGCAATTTAAAGAAGCATTATAACAAACACACCGGTGAAAAACTACCTAGATTATATAAATGTCATCTATGTCCCAGTTCTTTTGCATTGTAAGTTGATTTAGGAAGGTTTCTTATTGTAAAATTTTCGAGCATCGATAATTTGCAGGTCAAGTATTTTACAAACACATATAAGGACTCATACAGGCGAAAAACCATACAAATGCCAATATTGCGACGCAACTTTTACGCAGAACGGCAATTTGAGGCAGCATATTCGCACGCACACTCGTGATAAAGGAAAAGAACCGTACAAATGTGAAGTTTGTGGAAAAGGATTTTGGAGGTAAATTTTGTTTTATTACATCGTTCATCGTACATAAGCTAAACATTCATTTCACAGGTCAGACAATCTTATTGTTCATATGAGGAGTCATACTGGTGAAAAACCATTCAAGTGTCAGTATTGCGATCAATCTTTTACATATAATGTATCTTTGAAGAAGCATATGACGAAACACACTCACGAAATAAAGCTGGAACCTACTGATCAGGTTTGTAGTCGTGTTTGCTTGGAAATTTATATTTTATGTGATTGAATATTCGCAATTAAGTGGTCTTTTATATAGTGATAAAAACTTTTGCTGTTTTGTAGGATATGAATAATCAGGAATAATGGAAATGAGGTAATAAGGATTTTCAGAATTCTTTCACATAGTTTTAAAAACATTGTTGTAACAGTATTACTGTTTAAATATTTAATACTTTATTTTATAAATGTATTGATAATATTTTATAAATAATATATTCGGTGCAATCTGGAATAAATATGTGAGAAGCATAGAATAATGCAGCAGAGAGAAGTACAGGATATTTGAGAAGTGAAGTGATATGGCGCTGCAATTATTGTATTCAGCGTGTTATTTATAACTTTATTTCATAGTTTGCTGCATAATTCGATTTTAGTAGACTCGGCACTAACGTATTTGATTAACAGTATTTAAATATATTTGTCATTTATTTTGGCATAGTAAATGCGGAAAAGACATTCCAATTACAACGAAATGAAGTGGTAAGTTAAGTGCTCTAGAAAAATACTTCTTTAATTTAATTTTTTTCCAGGTTTTCATCGAAAACTTTCAATTTAAACTTCTTATGATACAGAGAAATGACGATGTAACCAGAATATTCGCATTTATAAAAAAAAACAATACAATTATAAAAAAATGATTAAATAAATAATTTCGCTAAAAACTTGTTGTGGTATATTTTTAAATTTAAAACATTCTAAACTTATAAAGCGAAAACCCTCTCGGTTTGCCTCTGAAACCGTCGTCATAGTAATCTGTTATCACTTTTTGAAGGGATAGAATCGAGGATTATGAGAACCACAGAACATGAGATTTGTAATTTGATCTATGCAACAATGTTCGAATTTACAACAATTTTAAAACTTAAAAGTGACATTAAAAGTAATGCGACCATAATATAAAAAGTTTGACGGTCACTGACATTCATGTTTCTGTTCAAGACTACACACAATGTCAAAGTAGCATCCACCGCAATAACGTTCACTGCAGTTTTACCAAATGCCCTAACAATAAGTCTACAAGTGTGATAATATGTTCCGTTCTTTGTTTTGTTACAATTTTAGTTGTAATGTTTTTTTGTGAGAATTATTTTGTTGAATTATTTTTAATTGTTATGATTGAATTTATTGGGATATGGATATATCCTATGTGATGGTTGCATATCTTCGATTTTAGTTCTTCCTGCTGCCATTAGGGGCGCTGCTTAATACAAACAAACCAGCCAGAGTGCGGCATCTTATATGATATGTGATATCCACTGATAACATAACCCTAATAACATTCGAATTAGTTCATAGGGACAGTCAAATTATTAATACATAATCAATACATTCCTACAAAATGACTCAAATTTGTCGAACGTGCATGTCTCACGATAAAGAGATGATCCCCATCTACTCTCCAACGAATTGGCCACCAGTTGACGTGATGATCTTGGCAATTGCATCCTTAAAAGTAAGTCCATGCCTATCTAAAATTCAGTGGCAACGTAATTAATAAAAACTCACTATTTTAGCTATTACCCAATGATATGCTACCTTCCAATATTTGTGTTACTTGTATGCACACTCTGCAGATTGCATATTCCTTTAAAACGCAAGTGTTGCAAACTAATGCATTACTACAGCAAGCGCAAGCTTTAAAGATGCATGCAATACAAGGTATTTATGTTTTACCTGTTTTATTTGTAAACAATATGGTAAATAATGCTATTTTCTTTATTATAGCAAATGAAGACTGTGCGTATGTTCAGAGAAGTGAAGATATTCCTCAAAGACCTCTTGAAGTTAAAATTGAACCCTGTGATGAGGATTCCAGGTATATGGCTACTAACTTCCAAGTCAAGGAAGAAATATGTTCAGATACTGAATTTGTAAATGTTAAGAGACCTACATCAGCATGTGATGTCCAACCTACAATTATTCAATTTCCTGCAAACAATAGTAGTCAACCTACAGAAAATTCTTTTGAAGATCGTAATAAAACGACAAATTTTGATGATATGAGTAAACATACTCTCAATGAAGAAACATCTGGTAACACTTCACAGCACAACGAATTTGTAAATGTTAATATTAAAAGGTCTCCTTCAGCATCTGATAGCCAGCCTGCAATAGTTGAAGATCCATTAAATGAACCATGTGGGATTATACCTACACAAAATGCTTCACAACTAGATGCGCCACTTGAAATGGTTTCCAATTATGTATCTCTAGAGCACACAGCAAACACTTTAACTCAGAAAGAAGGGGTTCAAATCCTTTCAGAACAGCAAGAACAATGCCAAATATCATTGGAAGATCGTAAAAATGTTCAAACGCTTTTACCATCTGTTCAACAGGTCCAAAAACAACATGACGACCAAGAAATGAATGCAGAATTCGATATTGATGATTCTTCTTCTTCTGAGGTTGAAGAACCAAAAGCAAAATCAGCTGGGGAAAAGGCTAAAGGTTTCACCGCGAAAGTAACTAAACCATTTAAATGTCATGTTTGTGACTATGCTTGTTCAAAGTATGTTAAGATCGATTTTCTTATATTGTGAGGCTAAATATTCAACTCGTTTTCAGGTTAAACGCTTTACAGATTCATATAAGAGTTCATACTGGTGAAAAACCATACGAATGTGAGATTTGCCAGGCCCAATTTGCACATAAACCCAATTTAAAGCAGCACCTACGCTCGCATACAGATCAAAAAGATGGAAATGATAAAGTTTATAAATGTCAAATTTGTGGAAGAGAATTTAGATGGTTCGTTTACATATTAATTTAGTTATTGAGATTTTTTGGTGATTCAAATTTCTTGATTCGTTCCATTTGCTTCATTGCATTGAATTTTAATTTTACAGGCCTACCAGTCTTAAAGTGCATATGAGGACACATTCAGGTGAAAAGCCATTCCAATGCACACATTGCGATGCAACATTTGCTCAAAAATGTAATTTAAAGAGTCATATTGCTACACATTCTGAGGAAGCGATTCCGAAACCACATATATGTGAAATGTGTGGAAAAAGGTTCAGAAGGTATGCATTTTTGATGTAAATAACGATACATGACTGATTTCTACCTTTGAAAAAGTACTAAAGGCGTTAAGGGCGTTCTCTCCTAATTCGATTCTTCCAATGCTAAAATATATAGATACCCTTTGAAATTTCACATCCATAATCATCAATTAGTAGATGCATTTATAAATTCTTGTTTTGACAGGTCGAACCGTTTAAAAATCCATATGAGAGTTCATACCGGTGAGAGACCATTCAAGTGCCCTTATTGCGATACGTCGTACAGGCAAAATAGTCATTTGACTGATCATTTATTTACTCACACTGGCGAAAAAAGACCGAAACTTCACATATGTCCAGTTTGTGGAAAAAGGTGTACGAGGTATGTTTTCTAATGGACTCCCATTTTATTTCATAAAATTTCTGCTTATACTATATAAAATATTATATAATATATTATTATTATATATTATATAAAATATTTTCAATAGGGCACAACATTTAAAAGAACATATGATCTCTCATACCAAGGAACGAGCATATAAATGTCATCAATGCGACGCTGCATTTGCATATCCTAAAACTTTGAGGGAACATCTCCGGAAGCACACTAAAGAAGAAACACAGAATCAAATTGATTTAAGGTTTGTGTTTGCGATGGTTTTACACCATTGTTCTATGTTAACATTTTCTGTTTTTCAGCAAAGAACCGGTTAGTTAATTGGTATTCTCAAATCAATGAGAAGTTGTGGAAAATGACCAATAAAAATAAAGCTGTTCATTCGCTACTGATCTTCGGAAATGTTCAATTTCAAGCGTCCATACAGAAGTTGGCGGAATTATGAGAAATTACTTTAATTTCAAGTTAAAACCATATAAAAGAATATACATTTTTTGTTATTTGTAGTTATAATAGAAAAAGAAATCAACCGCTCAATAAAAACTGCGTAAACTAGATGTACGGAAAATTTCATTAAATTTCTTTCGATATCTTATTCATGAATAAAATTTCAAATAGAAATGGATCGAAAAAAACACAGTATATATGATGCTCCCGCCCGGTGCTACCTGTACAACCTTCGTATGACAGCCGATTGCTCCCGAGGCATCGCTGTCTCTCCCAATTAATTATAATTATTGATTGATGAGTAAATTTAAGGTCCTCTTGAAACGCCAGTTGTTATCTGATTGTGAGACTAATCTTACAAAGACGACAGTGTATGTGAGGTCAGGCTCCTCGAAAACACAGTTTGATACCTCTAACCTAAGGTATGATACTAAACGGGTTGTGACGAGAATATCATCCATCAGTTTGCAACGAGAAACCTGAGATTATCTAATCGAAACTACCCATATATTACATGGATTTGTTGGACCGAAACAGCCCTTATTTGGACGATAACAATCCTCGATATCTCCAGCATTCAATACAATAACCACTGATCACATAACCCTAACAAAATTCCAAACAGATTTTGCGATCAGGGGTATCTCAAATTATTAACAATTATTAAGTTCCTACAAAATGGCTCAAATTTGTCGAACGTGCATGTCTCATGATAAAGAGATGATTCCCATCTACTCTCCAATGAATTGGCCACCAGTTGACGTGATGCTCATGGCAATTGCATCTATAAAAGTAAGTTTATGTCTCCTTATCGTTCAGTTGCAATGTACTTAATTATAACTCATTATTTTAGCTTTTACCCGATGATATGCTACCTTCCAATATTTGTGTTACTTGCCTGCAGGCGCTGCAGAGTGCATATTCCTTTAAAACACAAGTATTACAAACTAATGCATTACTACAGCAAGCACACGCTGTAAAATTGCATGCACTGCAAGGTATTTATATTTCAGGTGTTTTATTTGTCTTAAATAAGATAAATTATTATATTTTGTTTATTATAGCAAATGAAGATGGTTCGCTTGTACATAGGAATACAGACATTCCGCAGGGGCCGTTCGAAGTTAAAATTGAACCCTGTGACGATGATTCCAGGTACATAGCTAATAATTTCCAAGTCAAAGAAGAAATATGTTCAGATACTGAATTTGTACATATTAAGAGACCTCCATCAGCATGTGACGTTCAACCTGCAATAGTCCAATTTCCATCAAATTGTGATATACCTACTCGACCTTCTTTTGAGGAAGATCCAGGAATGATTAACCATTTTCAAGAAATGAGCAAGCATACTCTTACTGAAGAAACATCTAGAACAACTTCACAACACGAATTTGTAAATGCTAACATCAAAAGGTCTCCTTCAACATGTGATATACAGCCTATAATTGATCATAATTCATTTAATGAAACATCTGGGTTTTTACCTATGCACAATTCTTCACAACAAGATAGTAAAATGATTTTCAGATATGAAGCGAATGGTAATAACGTTAATGAGTACTTTCATTCGCTAAAACATGCAGAGAAAACATTAAATCGAGAAGAAATGCCTGAATTCCTTTCACATCAGCAAGAACACTTCCCAGCATCTTTGGAAGACCGTAAAAAGGTTTATACATTACATCAAGTCCAACAACAACAACATGCAGACCAAGAAATGGATTCAGAATTAGATATTGATGATTATTCTTCTTCTGAAGATGACGAGCCAGAAGCAAAACCAGCTGTTAACACATCTAAAGGTTCCGGCGTGAAAGAAAGTAAACCATTTAAATGTCATGAGTGTGATTATGCGTTTGCAAAGTATGTTTAGTTCAAATTTGTTCTATTCACAATGTCTATTTTTTTAAATTTTTGTCAGATTGAGTGCTTTAAAAGTGCATATAAGGGTTCATACTGGTGAAAAACCATTCGTATGCGAGTACTGCCAGGCACAATTTGCTCATAAACCCAGTTTAAAAGACCATCTTCGCACGCATACAGATGGGAATGATAGACCTTTTAAATGTGAAATTTGTGGAAAAGGATTTACGTGGTAAGGTTACATATTGATTTATTTCGTAGTAGTTGCTTAGTACGATTTGCTTGGTACTTACTTGAGATATTGAAATATACAATTAAATTTCACAGGTCCAATAGTTTAAAAGTCCATATGATAACGCATTCAGGTGAAAAGCCATTCCAATGCACACATTGCGATGCAACATTTGCACATAAATGCAATTTAAAGAATCATATTGCCACACATACTGGCGAAGTCCGTTTGAAAACACATATATGTGAAATTTGTGGGAAACGATATGGAAGGTATGTTTATTATTTAAAATAAGGGGTGTTAAAATAGTATAGGTATCGGTATTTTAGTGCAATACTTATCGATATTTCGAGTATTGGTAGGTAGGAAAGGTGTCGATATTTTCGTTAATATCTGTACCATTTGACGAATTTGTCATTGAATGACCATACCATTGACTTACCATTTACTCTAATTTAAATTTTTATAACGGTAAAATGAATTATGTTGTTTGTGGAATCCAGAAAGACGATTCATTATTCAAAATATGCTAATATATTATTTCAACAGGTCGAATAGTTTAAAAATTCATATGAGGGTACATACTGGTGAGAGACCATTCAAGTGTCCTTATTGCGATGCGACCTATGCGCGAAATTGCCATTTGAAGAACCATTTGTTCAGTCATACTGGCGAAAAGAGGCCCAAACTTCACATATGTCCGATTTGTGGAAAAAGATGTACCAGGTACATACTAATAATTTGTTTCATGATTGCCTAAAGTTTGACGTACAATTCTATATAAAATATTGTTAATAGGTCTCAACATTTAAGAGAGCATATGATTACCCATACTAAGGAACGATCATACAAGTGCCAGCAATGCGATGCAGCATTTGCACATGCTAAAACTTTGCGGGAGCATCTTAAGAAGCACGCAGAAGAAGCATCACAGAAACTAATTGATTTAAGGTTTGTGTTTTACTTATTTATAGTGTTGTATGTTAACATACTCTGTTTTTCAGCAAAGAATCGATTAGTTAATTTTCAAAAACGAGCCACTGTGGATATCTAAATATTAAACTTCTAACGACGAACTAAATAGAAGAAACTGTCTAGAAGAATGAATAAACCAGCTGCTTCTGCCATGAAATGGGATCATTATTGAACCGTTCCTGAATATTGTTTGTAAATGGAATTTATTACATAAAAATAAATGTTGGTTGCCAATGAAATGGTAAATGTATTTTCGTATGTATGCATCACAAGGTGGCTTTGACGGACACAGTAACGGATGGAAGCAAGCGTTTGGAGTAAGCGTGTACAAAAATCAAATGAGCGCCAAAATCCTCTGGAGAACGCTTGTCGAATTTACTAATGAAACGCATTAACACACGACCTTTTGCTTTTGTCAACATGGCCTCCTATTATTCAGATTTATATATTAAGAAGACTTTGGAACAAACAATTTCTAAATCAGTGCGTGCTCAAAATCACCGTTTCCACCCTTGTATCGTTATATGCTATTGCCACCTTTGCTTCAATGTTATTACGCATCTGTCGGATACTTGCAATAATATTTCTATACATATACCCATCATTAGCAAAATATTTGTTAATGTACTTTAAAAAACTTGTACGAATGGGGTGCAATTCAAATTTAATCCAATTAGCAAAATTATATGGTGAATGTCATACCGAAGCAATGTTTCACGACAGAATTCACGTTGATATCATGAGTTTGTTCAACACAATTGGCAACAGAAAGTTTGCGATATATAGAATATGAGTACATGTTTCATAGTCTACCTCCTACGGCAATATGACTTTAGATTGGGTGAAAGTTATAGTCATGGATGATTTGGATAATACAAATGTTGCATGAGTATTCATTAATGAAGAATTTGCCTTTCTATAAATGTATGAATTGAATAATTTTAATATTGCTGTATTAAAATCGAAAGTTCAAAGCTTTCAGTACGCCGAGTCGCGTTTTGTTTGTCCGAGCCTTAAGTCTATTACACCAAAACAACTGGTTGCATACAGTAAAATTCTGTGCCTCCTCTAATTTGACACATTCCAATTTCAGCAACGGTTCAGTAACGAGAATAACATTTTTTGTGGAAATTGTTAATTATAATAAATGTTCCTCGATTCAACACGTTTCCAATAAGGTACAATGGCTCCTAAACAAAAGTTTTCCGAAGGTACATTCCTTCTTTCATAATGTCACAGATTTTCTTATATTTTCTAGTGTTTCAGGTGAGAAAGTTTTGTGCTTCCATGGACCGTTAATCTACGAAGCAAAATGCCTCAAAACGACCATCACAAAAGATAAGCAAGTGAAATATTTTATACATTACGCTGGGTGGAATAAAAAGTAACATATTCTCTATGATATCTGGCGAAATTCTGAACAATTCATTTTTTAGCTGGGATGAATGGGTGCCAGAAACAAGAGTCTTGAAATACAACGAAACAAATCTTCAAAAGCAGAAAGACGTCCAGAAAGCACATCAATCTCAACCGAACAAGGTCAAGAAGCCTAAACTAAAGAAACCAGACACGAAGGATTCGGATTCGAGGAGTAGCACGCCTGTGAATGATGGAGTGAAGTTGGGCAAACATAAGCTGTCTAGTACACCGTCCAGTGGACAGGATTCCGGTTCAGACGTTCCGAAGAAGAAGAAAGGCAAATTCGACACAACCGTGGAGTCTGAGGAACAGTTCCTAAACAAAGTCGAGATAAAGGTGAAAATTCCGGATGAGTTAAAGCCTTGGTTAGTTGATGATTGGGATGCAATCTCTCGACAGAAGAAACTTGTTAACCTTCCAGCCAAAGTAACAGTTGAAGAGATTTTAGATAATTATGCCAGCTATAAGAAGTCTTGTAAGAGTACAAATTCGAGTAAAGAAAGTGCCATCATTGAGGTGATGGCTGGATTGAAAGATTATTTCAATGTTATGCTAGGCACACAGTTGTTGTATAAATTTGAACGACCTCAGTACACCGAGATTCTACAAAATCATCCAGAAACGCCAATGAGTCAGATTTATGGTGCTGTACACCTGCTGCGGTTATTTGTGAAATTGGGTCCGTTGCTGGCTTATACACCGCTTGATGAACGCAGTGTAATGCTTCTTATTCAGAACGTTCAGGATTTCTTAAAGTATTTGATTAAGAATAGTTCAACTTTGTTTAATTTACTGGATTATAGTAATGCCACTCCCGAGTATCATAGGAAAGCGCTTTGAAATTCTTTTCATTTATCAATTCATTTTATTTATTAACATACATTGTATATGATCATTTATTGTATTTTTAAATGTATCTTGATGGTAAAGTGCTCCCTGCCCGCTGAAAACAAATATATGTTTGTGATTTTATTCTGTAATATTTTGTTTACTTTTACGACCTTACTAACTTGGTAATATGAAGTACGTATTTGAAAATGCATTTCTTTGAAGTGTTGTAGGCATCCTGTATATCCGTTCTAGGAACTTGGGAATAACCTTATTAGAAGCATCAACTCTTCCTTTAAAAGATAGCTTTGGGAAATCGTTTTTATCTTAAGTGGTTTACCCAAGAAATGGGATTTTCACAAGTATGTTTTTGAAAATTTCAAAATAAAATGTTTGGCCCTGGATATTTATCGTAGGAGCTTGGGAATAACCTCATTAGTAGCGATAACTCTTCATTTATTTGACAGTTTTAAGACATCTTTACCATACTATGTGGTTTAGCATGATAATCATATTTTTCTAATCTTGAATGTAAAATGTTCAAATATTCAGTAACTTTGAAGAGCTGTAACGCCCAGTATATTTATCCTAGCGACTTAGAAATGATCACGTAACAAGCAATAACTCGTCATATATCAGAAAGTTTTCAGAAATTTCAAAAATAAGCTCTGGAAAATTGCATTTTCTGGCTAGACAAGTTGAGATAATATAATTTTATAAACTGCAGTTCATACAGGACGAGTTCATACATCAAATGCTACTAACGTAAAAATTCCCTTGATAGTTGATGAAGTTCCAAGATTTTTCAAAGCTTTATTTGTATAAACTCATTTTCTGGATCAATAAATTGAGATAATTGAATTTTCTTATCTGAAATTAATAGAAGTATACTTTGGGCATCGTTATATCCGATTACAAAATCTCTCACACTTATTTTAAGGCTGATACAGCCTTGCAAAATTGACATACTCTCGAAAACTTCAAAATTTCTGGAAATTTTTATTTTCCGGTTAAACTAATTGCGATAATTAAATACGCTCAACTGAAGCTTTTACTGTTTATACTTAAAAATATTACTTATGGTTAGGGCGATTCAGTCCTTCAAAATTGATTTTCTAAAACTTCAAAAACATGCTCTTTTTCGATTAAACTTAATTTTCCCACCTGAAGTTAGAAAAATATTTCATGCATTGAATGGCATGGTAAAATCTCTTACAAATATAGTTAGGGCGCTGCCTTCATAATTTTTATATTATTAGAGACAATAATAAGAAAAACACATTTGTTTTTTTAAATTTATATATTAAATTACAAACTAGCATAAATAGCAAAGTTACAAAAGAAAAATGCAATAATCTTACTGAAATATTCACGAAATTTCCGCCTTATTTTTAATTACACAATTACAAAACATTAAAGAGAATGTACTTCAACGAGATCATCAATGTTTAAACATGCTTTCCGTTCATGGAATTACATGATGGCGTGGTAAATGTTACCGATGTATCATAGAACTCCCTTTTAAGCAGTTCCCTGCTGCCATTCGCTTTCATGAATCGCGTATGATGCATTTCTTTCACGTTCACTTTATAACGACAGTCGTAATGCAAATCGTACACGTCGAAATGGGCATGCTGAAATAGTCAATATAACACGAGAATAACTGAATTAAACACATAATTTTACCCTTGATGTAGCTGTGAGTTTCGGCTGACTCCCTTTCTTTCCTTTGCACGTTCCCCACCAAGTTATATTATAAACTGTTAGAGCTCCTTCTTCTTGGGACCATGTGAAACGTGCTTTTAGATCATTTTCATCTTTGGAGATAAACAATTTTTGTAGTTGGAGATTGTCTATTTTATTTATTGCTAATCTTGTGGAATTTACATTATTTACATCATTGGTGACTACAATAATACACATGTAATTTTATAGTTTTACTAATAGCAAATAATGGAAAATTTGTTCAATTCTATGTAAGAAAACGTACGATTTTGATAATTTGTAGTGTTCAAGACATATCCAGATTTTTCACTCCTTAGAATATCTTCCCCATCCTGTATCACGATTTGCACCTGGATAAAATACATGGCGTTCATTTCGAGATCATGTATTGTGTAGTTGTTTGTGTTCTGTAAAAGAAAAACAGCGTCAAGTCACCCTATTTCTGTCCTGAAAACAATGAGAGGAAATCTAACACTATAATGCACACGGCCCTTTGTTTCATATTCATATAAATATGAAATATTTATCGTCAAATCCCATTCCTGACGAGACACTTGCAGCTAAAGCATCATCGAAAGCAAGATGTTTTCCAAAATATTTATGTTTTCGGTCAGTAAAGGTAAGATATTTAAATTTTAAATTAAAATAATACATTTCCAGATGTTGGTTTGTTTGATTAATACATCTATTGGTTTATTAACTCATGCAGAAAAGCATTTTATTAATCCTGATGTTAGAGATGATGGCGATGATATAAGGAAAGAAAAAAATATAGATGGAAGTCTGTTTGAATTGCCTGTTTGTAAAGAAAATTGTTTGGATGATGATTATGAAGTTGCACGGAGTGAAATTATGAAGAGAGGCCATGGTCTACAAGATGGCGGAAATCAAATAATGGTAATGTATATATTTTCTTACATTTTTCTACATTATAATCTAACTTGGACAAATCTAACCTATTATACCATACACCATAAGACTTAACCTAAGACCTTAAGCTTAACCTAATAAAAATATATATGATTTTCAGGTTGAAAGAAAATTTAATCACCTCCCATCATTATTTTGCCACCACAGAAAATCATGTGGGTGTGGAAGAGAGAAACGTATGATTGATATGGGACCTGACTACTTTCCAAGGTGGAATTATGCAAAAGAAAAGATTCTCCTATTAATACAGTATTTTTATAGGTACATTTCAGATATGCTCTGCATTCCAGGAGGATGCGATATTCATCATGAATGTCGCCCAAAACGCTCCAAAGTTTGGGCGATTCGTCGCCGCCAGGAAGATGAATTTCCAGGTACCGAACCGGTACCAAAAGAGTTGCGTGAATTCTGGATAGGTGAAACAATTGCGGCTACTGTTGATTGTGAATGTACTCGAATATAATTACAAATGTAAACTATTATAAAATACTAAATATTAACTAAAAATAAATGCACTTACCCCCGAAACGGAATGTTGATAAACCAGCACAGTATCCAATGCGGTGAGAGCAAATAACCGCTTACTCCAGAACACCTTAAATTTGATAATTGGCATTTCAGTGTCGGGTTTAAGCCATTGTAGACTAGTATACAAGCTGCCATTTTGATTCATTACAGGACCTACAGTAACTTGCGGTGCTTTTGGTTTAAAATGACCTGAAAAACATTTAGTGGACATTCGATATTTTTAGGTAAATTGGGATTTGAGTACCAATTTGTGATATGTATGTAACAGGTGAGGAAAATCCTTTTGTTCCATTTTCATTTACGGAGGCAATTCGGAATTGGTACCATCTTCCAGGTCGTACAAAATTTCGTAAAAGTATTGATGATTTAGTTGTGCGTTGACATTGGGACCACTCTCTAGATGTCAAGAGATCATTGTCGAATTTTCCAAGTTGATGACGCTCTTCAAGTAAGTAGAGAATAGGTTTATTTGTTCGTTCTTGTGAAGATGGCTTCCATTTGATGTGCAGTGTTTTCTTTTTTCGTATTTTTATTACTATATCGCTAGGGATTTGTGGTAATCCTATAAAGCGTTTTAATTAATTGAGGTAAATAAATTTTCCCCACAGAAGTCGATAGAACAGGACTTTGGGTATAGATTGATGACATCATTAAATCTCTTTAAGTCAGGGTAATTCAGTATTTCATTCAGTCAATTTCAAAAAATCGATACCTTTGATTTTTTGAAATTTTCAGAATTATGCTCTGATAAAACTAATTTTCTGGTTAAACGAATGGAGGTAATTAAAATTTCTAATCTGAAAGCGATAGAAGAAGGCTTCATGCATAAAATGCGCCAAATATCTCACACTTATAATTAGGTTGATCTAACCCTTTAAAGTTGACGATTTAATTAATTTTTTTTTTTAATTTTCAAACATATGCGCTGTAAAAAACTCATATCCTGATTAAACTAGTGCATGTTATTAAATTGTCTTAACTGAAGCTGATAGAAAGAGACTTCGGGCATCGAATCCTCGTATCGCCAAATCTTTCTCATATTTAGTTAGGATGATACAACCCTTAAAGTTTTTATAAAATTTCATAAACGTAATCTGAAAAAAAATGAATTTTCGGGTTAAACTAATTAAGGCAATTAAGGTTCTTAACTGAAGCTTCTGGAAGACTACGTTCATTGCTGGCATGCTGGCATCGCTAAAACCCTCACATTTATAGTTAGGGTTAACAACTTTTTGAAAATATTAGAAAATAGTTCAGGAAAGACCAATTTTCTAGTTAAACTAATTTTTTAGTGAATTTTTTTAAATTGAAGCTGCTAGAAGAAGACTTCGTTTATCAAATGATGGTATTACCAATTCTCCCACAGTCATGCTCTGGAAAAACTTATTATCTTGTTCAACTATTTCAGGTAATTACATTTTCTCAATTGAAGCCGAAAGAAAAAGATTTCTTGCATGAAATGCCAGATCTCTCATACTTATAGTTAGGGCGTTAAAATATTTCTATATTAAGGAATTCTCAGAAGTTTCAAAAATATGCTTTGAAAAAACTCCTCCATTTAAAGAGATCCATTATTATCATAATGACTATAAATAAAATTAACAAAAATGGGATAATTAATAAAGATAAAAACAACGATATGTTAAATATTTAAAACTAACAAAAAGTGCCGACGGTTCTGTGAGTAATAACAAGGAAGTATTCGAGTTTTGAATTCTTCTCACATCAGCACCATTCTCATTTTCATAGCGCCAGTTTTTCACTCACTTCAACCAACTTTGCAAGCTGCACTTACGAACGTCTTCAGCGCGTTCAACTGCGGCAGGCAACATAGTTGTTTGACATGTAACTAGACACGTTTTTCTCCTTTGCCATTCCAAACCATCATACTATTAGTGTAAACTACGTGATCACCCAAAGGATATAAAAAGACAACAAACAGCGAGCTGAAAATGGATGGTGTGCAAGTGCAAAAGTGACGTGCTGCACTCTAGTATTCAACGTACGCCGTCCACGTGAAAAATTAATTATGTACGCGTTGGGCGGAGAAAATCGAAGACGACTCCACATACCACAGAAGGTGGAAGCCTCTAATAGGAATTTGCGCGGCGCGCAATTAATTTGCCGATGCCCGCAATTGGTACAGAAAATAAATAACCGGGCCTCACACAGTGATCGATTCATCATTTTCGGCAAACCTATTTCTAATATAGTTATATTCTTGAAATTTTTTTGAAAATAATTAGCCATATCTCATTGATACACCAAATTTCAAATCATTCATGCACCTGGAAGATTCCTCATTGGACTTTAATTTTTTTTGTGTTTTAGCTTCTTTGTCGGCCTTTGGTGGTCTGTGAGTGTTGTAAATTTGTATATACTCCTGCCTTAATCTACTACATTGTTTGCTGCCCTTGTTCCCTCGAAATATGTATGCAGACTTTGTTAATCTTTGATTTTAACATTTTCTTACTTTGGCTCGCTGAAGGTTATGGTATTTGGAAATTTTCTCAAGAATACATTTATTTGTGTTCCTGTTCACCCATTTCAAATGGTTTTATGTATATTTTCCTGTTTCCTCTTGTTGTTTCCTGTGATTGTTAGTATTTTATTTGGCTTTTTTCAATTGGATTTACTCGAGTGACGGAACACGGTTGTCAATGTTGTTTCCATCCTATACGTTTGTGCAACTCTTCTATTATATACATGTAAGAGGAAAATTACGGGAGCCTCTTCTGAGTCCCTTTTCTATTGCTATTTCTAGTGTGCTGCATTACATATACGTCAACTTTAAAGATATGTTTTTGATTGGTGTGAGCACTTTTTTTGCATTTTTATCATCTCTCTCTTACCTATCGCTATCGGAGGGTACTTACTCAGCCATTTCGCCACCACCCTTATGCCACCCTACCTTTCTGTATTTCGCAGAGCTGACTTGAGGGGTTGGATGAATTTCGATTCATTCTGTCTCCAGCTCTGAGTAAGTTCACATCCATTTTTCTCTGCCGATATCTCTAGCATGTAATCGTGACTGAACTTGTGAAACGTGTACTGTGACTCCATTATGAGCTTCATAACTCTCGCGTGTGAATAATTGTAATTTCGAATACGTGTTAATTTGTAAGTATCATCGAACCCGCGTACCACACCCCCACAAAAGATTAAACTGCGGAATCCAGCCACGTGGCGAAATGGTATGGTTGATGACCACTGACCTCATGGTCCCGGGTTCGATTCTCGGTGGAGACGTATAGTAAAAATGAATTGTTCTTTTTATCTATAGTGTTAGCCTCTAATATGACTAATTACATTGAAAAATAATTGAATAGAGCTTATGACCATAGTAGGCGATGCTCGGTAAATGAAAAAAAAACTGCAGAGGAAAAAAAAAGGATGCTAAAGTTAGTTACCTGTGGTATTCTGCAAATTTTCTGCTGGTTGGCACGTACGACCGCAGTGATGGGAGCAACATTTTTGTAGTCCGAAACACGCTGTATCCTTTTTGCATTCATTCAGACATGGCAAGTAATATGGCGATGGAGTGACACTCGAATTGTGTATGGTGTCATCATTGATTTGGATTAGTCTTGGACAGGTTCCCGGCTTCTTCCAGTTTTTTGATAAACATGTTTTGATGCACTATGACAAAAATAGGGGATTAATCTCGTTATTATCTAGTAAACACAGATCGTAATGGATTACGTTACGAAGATGTAAATCATGAATCATGGAATCATTGGTACCATGTTGGAAATAATTTCTGGAAGTACAAGGACCAGACAATCAAATTTAAACAGGGCTATTTGTAAGGCCGAAAGAATCAATGAAGAACATCCATATTAAGAGATTAACAAAACACTCCTGGTGGCCTCAGGTTGTTTAGACTGCGGCATAAACCTCCAGGTTTTATAATAACGTTAAGTATTATAGGTTGCAGGCAAAATAAAATTAATTTTAAGGCGTCACGTAAGCGTCATAAAAATTAATATACGTGATTTGTTGCGGTTATGAGATGAAATTATCATTCTCTACCGCGCTCTACCTAATCACTGAATATAGATTTTTATGATTTTAACGACATGCGCACAAACCGAAATTACCACATATTTCGACGGTCCGTAATGGTTCCGGTCCAAAACGGGGTTTGTTTTCGTATAATTTACGGTCGTAAAATCCCACTCTTTGGTAATTAGACCTCGTGTTGTTCATCGATGGGTTAATATCTCGCCGATAATAACTAATCATACACGTGATCCAAAAGGAGCAAAAAAAGGAGACATTCGAACATTTCATGTAACGTAAACATTTCCATGGCATTAACCTCACGTCCCAAAGCGAGCCGTAGGGGTTCGGATTGCTTACGTTGCGGTCAGGTTATGTCCGGCAGGTGGAATAACTCCGGAACAAAATGTATAACATTCCCAATGTTTGTCGCGTGTGGTCGAGAATCGAACAGGCACGAAATATCGTTACAATATTTATGACATCTGAACAGTGTGGCCGGTTAATGTGCGAGCCGTGCGTTCAAGGCGGAAAACTCGTCGATGGCGAGGACAAAAAAAAATACACACACATCGCCGCATTCAACATGCGAAAAACAACGTGCGACGAACGTGGCAATTCGCGCGCATTGTGCCGCGAACAGGCAGGTTTTTCAGTTTGCACCTAGTCCCGATGGCAGAACGCTAATCAACGCAGCGCCTCGCATACTCAACCTTGAAATTACGCAATTATCGACGACTCACTTAACCTCACTCGTGCGCTTTCCGCACATGCGTACGCCGATTCCGTTTAATGTTGGTTTTATGCTAAGAGCGTATGCAGACGAGGAAATAAAAGCATGCTTAAATTCGCGGCAAATTCCTTGATATCGAAAGTCATGTACATGCCACGTTAAGAACTTGCTCTAATGATACGACGATTTATTACATAATTACACGCAATTAGAAATTAAATTCTATTCGTGCGGATTAAGCGCCTTTAAATTATGCAACTTTAATTGCTTGTTAAATATATTGCAGCCTATGCATGGGCTACGGCATTATCCTGCTAATATAGATTTTCCACACGATTGTTATAGTCAGATTTTGTTGATGAGTAAAACACTTCTTTCACAGTTCTACAAATATAATTTATTTTTGTACAATGTACATTTCGGCTTTCGCCATCATCAGGTACTGAAGCTAGAAATTACAAAAAGCAGCTTAAATACTAAGAGGTACAATGTTTTTGGTGAATGGGGTGTTTATTGCAATGTCCGTGTGGTCGTTTAGCAAAGTGTTTTACTCATCAACAAATTTATTCAACATGTTCTATCAACAAGTGACAGAAGACTCTTTCAAATAAATCAGATTTTGGTTTTTATTTTGATTTTCTGCATTGAATCAGGAAGGAATTATATGATAATCTCCTATAAATCAGTGTTGAAAGTTGAAAGCTTATTAACGGTTAAGTAAACATGGAGAATTTGTAAGGTTGATTAATCACATCACGTCAAGTTCTACACATACTTATTTGTGGGCTACTAGATATTAATCAGGAATAAATAGAATAAATGAACGAGACAATGATAATACACCCGGCCGGATTCGAAGGCGAGTTAAATTTTTCAACGTTCATAACTTTGGCGTACGTGAATTAAATTTAACGAACACCAAGTAGAAGGGAGATTTTATAATAAGAAATCAATTGGTGATTGGTTAATTAAAATATAATTAACAGACTGCAGTTTATTTCAGTTATAAGATTGAAATTGACGCTTTTGCAAAGCGTTTGCAAGTTCTGCTACAACCGCAATTATTTTTATTGCAAATAGACGAGCTTAAGAGGCTGGCGCGCGACATGGCAGCGCAAAAACGACGCCGTGGACTCGGTGTGCATGCCAATCTGTAAAAAAAAAAGAATAGCATGCCGGGCGCACGCAGCCCAAATAAAACAAAGCGTGTGCACACGCAGCGCCGGCGCAAGTATGCAACAAGACCACAAATCGCCAGCGAAACGCCAACAAACAGCAAAAATGCCACGATAAAGACTTATTTAAAGAAGCCAACAAAATCTCGCAAATTTAATCTCGGAGGGAGATCGCCAGCCTGTCATGCAAATAAGCAAATGAACCTGAATTATATAAGAATGTAACATTTTGCCGCGGTGGTAAACGTATCCGAAAATAAGCGCAAAACGCAGTCTTTAAATTAATAAGGTCGTTACGATGAAACAAGCAGGAATAGAATCTTGTATCAAAACTCATCTCTTATTTGCTGCTGTGCCTCTTATGTAATTACTTCGTTTTTTGTAAACTTTTATATATGGTTTATCAAAACCATTAAGGGAATATAAAATATGATGACAAATTTATTTTAAATGCATTCATTACGATCGACGAGAAGTTAGTTAGATAGTTTTTTAGCTGTGGTTAATGATTTTCTCATTAAAATTAATGCATTCCTTTTATTGGATTCTGATAGTTGTGATTGCTATAATGTGGGGTGTTTTTTAAATGAATATCGGGGTTTTAAAGCTTTTTCAATGTGGGCCCATTTCGTGATCTGTAGGCAATTTAGTTTGTAATAACTATAAACGATTAGGATTTAGTTGTAAGTAATTCCGTAAAGATCCATACATTCGTCCTTGGTATTGTTAATTGCGATGCCTTCCGAACGAATTTCAAAGACTCTCTCATTCAGTCAACACTTTCTTTACCAAACATTGGTCATCCTGCACTCTATCCTTTACAGCATCTGTTCTGGCGCTAGAAAGTGGTAGTTACTACCAATGGTGACGTACCTTAAAGTTTTTGGTATTAAGCCTTTAATTTCGAACTTTCAAGGAAAATATCGTCAAAAGTACAATATTTACAGAAAAATGAAGTATATATTCATGTTTATGAGTTAAATCGGTACTAATGTAATATATTTTTGTGTTAGTTTGTTAATTAAACGTGAATTTTACTTTTTCCTGAATTACAGGAAAACCTAACGTGTTGTAAATATTTTTTTTTTCTCAATGCAAAAATCTATAAAAATATAAAATCTATAAAATCTATAAATGAATGATGAGTTTTCAGTCGATGTGTTTAAACACACTTTTCAGCTTAAAGAGGAAGTTGAAACACATTTAAACACATTGTCTCTCAAAACTTACCAAACTACAATCATTTTTCAGAGGTCGCATTCCAACTTGGCAGTTTTGAACATATCAATCCGAAGTCGTGTTTATAGGTAAGCTATAACGTACCAGATGTGTTTACATCAACTTTTTAGCTACATTTTCTTTTTCTCCAGAAATAGCAAGCTTTCATAATTAATTCACTCCTTGAAAATTGCTACTAAGTTCCAATCGGTATAATTACATTCTGCATGAGCGATTTTACCGATAGATATGCAACAATTTAAGAGTGCTGTCAAGTTGAAATGAACTATTAAAGCCGTTTGATAGTGATACAGATTATGAGCTACATCTTAATCATAGTAAACATACATCTTGAACGAAAATAACAAAAAATAATTTACTCGTTCCTGGAATGTTGCTACTAAATTTCTATCGCACATTTTTAGAAATTGTTGTCCACCTTAGAAATCATGAATGATAGCCGGTGCATTCAATCACACTTTTCAACTTAAAGAAGATGTTTGAACACATTTTCAGCTTAAAGAAGATATTTGATTTTTTATATTCTATTATCGATTAACATTTATCTAACACTTATCTAACTAATTTTGGAATTTTGAAAGATGCAAATCTAAAGATCTGTTTATATGTAACATATAACGTAACAGATGTATTTACATAAACTTTTTAGTGGTTATAAGTCATTTAAATACACCTAGTAGCTTTTTTCTTATTTGCAGAAATGACAGCCTATCAGAATTAATTCCTTGCTCGCAGATTGCTGTTATGTTCTCTTCGATATAATTACATAGTGTTTGCGCGATTTTACCGATAGATATGCAACAATTTAAGAATGCTGTCAAGCTGAAATGCTACATCTTAATCATGTTAATCACACGTCGTGAACCGCGTAGGTCAAGCACACACCATACACACCGCACACATCCACATACATTGCAGCCATGGAGGCTGAGCCTCCCAAGAGAGAGCTATTTCTGAGCGTATCATATGCGCATCTCTCCAGATTATCATAATAGCAGCGGTTTGGTTGCACGCGCAATTTTACGCATGTCGCGCTCGCGCTATCCCGGCTGCAGGACTGCAGCGCGCATCGCTGTCATACATCGTTTGCAATAATTTATGAAAGCGTTTAGCGCATGATGCCGACTGAAATATTAGCGAACGTGTTGGCAATAAATATTGCATCGCAATTGGCTCCGGCTCGAGCTAACCTCCCGACTAACCTCACGTGGTGCAACCGGCCGCACATTATACGTAATTAATTTTCGTATTATTGTATATTATTGCAGCTTTCTGCGCGCGCAAAATGTGCGCTGATGCTGCGGGAAATTGTACGGCAATCTGCAAAATCCTAAGTGAATTAGGATTTTGCAAATCATTTAAATCATCGCTTAAATTGCGCAAAAAACTAATTGTATCATTATACGATCAAGAATGTTAAGTTTCTAAGAATTATCTTATATTCTGAATAAAGTTTTGAAACTATGAACTGTAACATTGTCAAGGAGAAAACTAGGTAACATTGTGAACAATACCTTATATATCTTTTAATTTTTCTTATTCCTAATATCAGAAAAAAGACATTATGTTTTTGACCGCACGACTGAAGGTCTTCTTCTACTACTTGTTTATGCATTTTCCCTGTTCCTACTTCAGACAGGGTTTAAGTGGTCATTCCAAATTTCTTACGAAGGCCTCGTAAGGGATCTTAGCCGATTTATCTCGGTGTATTCGGGCTATTCTTGTTTCGTCCATCTGCCGTATGTGGTTGTTCCTGCTCAGCTTTCGGTTCTTGTTCTATTGTACAATGTTGTTGCAAGCTCTTCGGTTGACTTCGGTCTTTATCCGGTCTAGAAGAGTTTTCCTTCTACGTGTGTTTCTCAGTATTTGCATGGGTGCTGTTCAGATTAGACTCTGGGTAGTTGTTGTCTGCACATGTTTCGCTGAGTACATCAGGATAGGTCTAACTACTGCTTTATAAATGCCTACTTTAGATTCATCTCTCATCCCTAAATAATAAGGGAAGTTTTACTTGAAAAAGTTTATAAGATAATTTTCAGTGAAAATTAACAAATAAAATTGTAGTAAATATGAATCAAAAGAAACTAGAGGTATTGCTACCAGAAAAACTAATTAAACTGTTTAAAACATGTCGTCGGTAAACGGAAAATGTATAAACATGTGTATCAGCGACTAATCAATCCGTTTATTAGCCGAAAGCGACATGGGCGACTTTTCGTCGTTGTCGGAGCAACGGTTTTTTTCAGACTTGTATTTAATTGATTAATTAGACGTCCACACAGCCCTGCGCTTATAATTAATTTAATTCATTTAATCGAAATATTTAATTCACGACGTTAATTGGACGCTGCTTTAATTAATTTGATAAAGCTACAAGTATGTTTGTTGCTATCAACATTGTGCAATTTATGTCACAAGAAATTATTACAAGACATTAAAAGAAATGACTTTACGATTTATGAAATTCGCATTCTTTGCTTTCATTCCTTTCGGTGTCTTTCTTTTACATATTTTTTATCTTGATTGTGCAAGCATTTTATTGTTGTATGTTTGGTATTTAATTTAAAAGTGATGAAAGGTGTAATTCCATCTTATACGCATCAGGAAGAAATGAAATTAACGGATTTGCTAGTAATTCTCTTGTATCATGTTAGTGTTTTTGCAGGATTAATAGTAATTTTACGCATCAAATGTACATAGGTAAAAGCACCGTTTGCTTGCTTATTCAAGTTCTTGTATTCAAGTTCTTGCGTTTGCAATTTCGCTGTTTTCGCGGCAAGAAAACGTTTTATGACATCGATGCTGCACAAAACTTGCCGCGATTTACTGCGTTTTAATCTCTCGCAAACACCGCTGACCACTGTTTCCATTTCACCTTTTATACTACTTAATCTTCTTACAACTTGCAAATGACAGCAGGGAAATCTTTGATATTTCTTTCAAGGTTTTTCTTTCAAGTTTTTTATTAAGTCATCTTTGACAGTTTAACAGCAGCTTGATGCGTCAAGTTAGAAAGTCATGATTTTTGCCGCAAATTTACATACACTGCATATTAACAGTTCTGTTGGCAACCAAATTTTAGTGATGTGCTTTAAAACTTTGCAAAATTCAATTTTTAATCAAGCACGAAAAACCAGTTACTGCGAATGAAGGAATCTGCAAATAACTGCAGGAAAACGATCGATTTCCTTTATAGTTGCATAGTATTTTTTAACAAATCGTCTTAAGAAACTACCCTATTGTACATGAGGTTGTGTTTTCACAAGTTTGTCAGTTTAACAGTAGTTCGATGCGTCAAGTTAGGTAGACACGAGTTCTGCCGACAATTTAGTTAAAGTAACGAGTTTAATTACCATTTTATTAATAAATACAAAGCAGTGTAATATCTTAAGTCCAATACACTATTTAATAACAATCCTGTTGGAGACCATTTTTTTATGGATTTGTTTTAGAAATGTGCACAATCAAAGTTTTAATCAATCGCGAAAACGGTGTTACTGCGAATGAATGTAGCGAATGATTGAATCAACTTTCGTTGTACATGAATAAAATAACTCCAAGTTATTATTATTATTAAATAACTATTAAAAATAAATATTTAAGAAACGTGGTGAATAACAATTTTTTTACATATTTTCACTTTTCAACAATTTAATATGTACAACTTAAAAATATCAACATAAACCTGCGTAGCAATATTTCTTTTGTAAAATATCGTAAAAACACTATTTTTTAGAGTTTAAAAGAAACAACTCACAAAAGCAACAAATCACAATAATTTATGGTAATTTCTGTGCACTTATAAAATTGGAAAAAAGTTTCGGTGTGAACTTACACGGTGTAGGTTGCGATTTCTCCAGCATCGTGCCTCACAAATGGTTTGTACGACGGCGTCGTCCACGCCTCGCCGATGCTGATGATGTCCGGATTGCACCCACTTTGTATTGTTATTGCTGCTGATGGCATCGTTGGAGGCGTATGATGCGCTCGCCGCGATTGCGAAGGATGCGCGCCGCTGCTGGTGCTGCAGCAGCGAGAGCAGAAGCAGCAGGAGCAACCGCGCGGACGGCAACCGTACGCCTGCACACTGCACCAGCCTCAACACTGACGCGCCGCGCATGCTGCTATGACTATACTACCACTGACTAGTTAGATCCGCATCCCGGTACTTACCTACTTTCCTCACCTATATTAACGGATTTAAGTGTATCGCCCATCGGGGCAGGCCCCCCAGCCCCGTGCACGCGCCTCAGGGGACCACTTCTTTCCACGTACGAAATCTACCGACTTCTTGACAGGCAACTTACAGCTTGATTATACTTTTGCACGTGCAAACTTGATATATTAAGAAGAATTTGTAGTAATGTGTGAACCTGATTTTTACACCATATTTAGAAGGCTTTGATGATTTTTAATATTTTGCAAATTAAACAATCGTTTCTAATGTTTTCCTTTATTCACAATTAGACTTTCAGACTTCATTTCTACTCTTAATTGCTATATGTACATGTGTTGTGTAGAATATTATTAGGTGAGTGTTGTTTTAAGTGACTATGATAGATATTGGAAAAGTTCAGAAAGAATATGTTAGCTAATGTAATAAACATTAATAATGGAAGTTTTTCAAATAATTATAGCATCCGTTCATGTTTTAAAACGCTGTCGATAAAATGTCTCCTCGATTATAAGCCCGACGATGATGTGAATATACGATGGTCGGTCCACGGAGAAATACCCGACGATGATCAGTCCGGTTACAAAATAGGAACTTTTAAAACCATTTTAATTAACCTTAGACATCATGTTTGCTTTTTCAAGTGCAGTTTTTCGAGTTAATTATAAATTTGAAATCATTTTTGTTGTATCACGTCAGAGCTTCAAAACATAAATTTTTACAGTTATAAAAATAGCGATTTTCCTTCAAATGGGCCACTTTCCGGTTTGTGAACCTCCCGTAAACCTGCTAAATACAAATCAGAAAATATTTTCGTCCCATCAGCCAATTTTTCATGATTCATCTTAAGAGCTTAAACTATTCTATATGAAGTTGCCTAGTTTTCACAAGTTTGACAATTTAACAGCAGCGTGATGCCTCAAGTCAGGTAGACACGATTTCTGCCGAAAATTTAGTTAAAGTAACGAGTTTAATTACAGTTTTATTAATAATATCAAAGTAGTGTAATATCATATGTGCGATACACTGTTTAATAACAATTCTGTTGGAAACCATTTTTTTATGGATTTGTTTTAGAAATTTGCACAATCAATATTTTAACTGGAGGTACGTGACTATGATAGATACTGCCAAAATTCAGAAAGAATATGTTAGCTAATGTAATAAACATTAATACTGGAAGTTTTTAAAATAATTATAGCATCCGTTCATGTTTTAAAACGCTGTCGATAAAATGTCTCCTCGATTATAAGCCCGACGATGATGTGAGCATGCGATGGTCGGTCCACAGAGAAATACCCGACGATGATCAGTCCGGTTACAAAATAGGAACTTTTAAAACCATTTTTATTTACCTTAGACATCATGTTTGCTTTTTCAAGTGCAGTTTTTCGAGTTAATTATAAAATTGAAATCATTTTTGTTGTATCACGTCAGAGCTTCAAAACATAAATGTTTACAGTTATAAAAGTAGCGATTTTCCTTCCAATGGTCCACTTTCCGGTTTGTGAATCTCCGGTAAACCTGCTAATTACAGATTTGAAAATATTTTCGTCCCAACAGCCAGTTTTTCATGATAGAAACTTTTAAAACCCCATTGGTTTGTATTTGACTATTACTGGCTACTTTTTTACATATTAAAAAAGGCACGCGGATGAGGCAAACTGCTTGTACTAACGAAATCAGCTTATTTTTTACCATATATTGTTTCAAAGGACACATAGCAAATTAAAACAAATTAGAACAAATTGAAGATATAAAAAATCTAAAGTTATAAAATACTAAAAATTACATGTCATATATGTATATGTATACAATTGTAAAAAAAAATAATTTACATTTTTCATTCAGATGGTGCCTCTGTGGCTTCTTCAGCGGGGGCAGCTGTGGTTGCATCATCACCACCTCCACCATTCCCACCACCATTTCCATTTCCATTCTTCGCTGGTGTTGTCTCTTCTGCCATTGTTGTTGCTTCAGTCGTAGTCATATCATCATCATCATCATCATCCTCGCAGAACCAATCACAAAACAGATCGAAAAACGGATCACCGCTGCCATCATCATCGCAATCAGCACAACAGTATCCAAACTAAAAATATGTATACGAATTTTAATTTCGCAATAACACATATCACTTTAAGCAAACACTTACCCCATTCACATTATTACAACCAGCAATAATCAAACTTGTAATGAATATAAATTTGAACATTTTAACAACAATTTTCTTTTTATGTCTTAAATGCAAAATTTAATAAGTGAAGTTCTGAAAAGTTTACTTTGAAGTAAGTGATTGCTTTGAAGTAGGTGAATTTGATGTATTCTAGGTCTGCCGTATTTATATTACAACTTTTATATACACTTTCAAGGTGATTGTATTATAAGGCTATTTTTATGCGTTTCTAATGCTTCTGTTATATTCTTTTAAACTGCCTTCTTTTAAACAAATTGAAATGTAAAATGATAAAATGTATATTTTCTTAGCAAGTAGACAAAAAGTTGCATTCTTTACCTCACGTACAGTTAAAGACCTTGTTGCAATGCGTGTATTCACATATTTTAAGTTATAAACAAATAGTTGTATATGGTTTTTCTTGGAAAGTAATAAATTAACTCATATTTTGCATGGATCATGCGTGAAACTTGAAAATGATTGAAAATGTTAAAAAAAACCTTGGAAATCTATTTAAATACTACCTGTTTTGTTCTTTTTCTGCATTTCTATGCATTCATCAATATTCTCAAAATGTTGGATGTAAGACTTTAAATTATATTAAAAGGGGGAAAAGACAACAATATAATAATACACAATTTTAAATATAAACATCACATCACGGACGCGTGGCATCTTCAAACAATGAAGCAATGGATTCATCTGTAAATTTCCTTTCAATTGATGAAAGTTGCAGAGAGATTGAATATTAATGTTATATAACATATCATATAATATCATATAACATTGTAATAAAATGTAAGAATATCGATGAATAATACATGTTGTATGTCATATTAGTGAATTCGGTATTATAGACATTTCGCATATCGCATAATCGAACTGTTAGAAGTTGTTAATATTTTTTTTATTAAATGATGGAATATATAATTAATATTGTATATTGTATAATGGGGATGTATGAAAATATGGGGAACAGAATACCAATAAAGGTATCTATCTATAATTAATCATTACAAATTTTAAATCAATGAAATTTAATAGGTTATTTAAAATTGTAAAAACACTTGTAGACGCTTTGTACAAGTTTCAACATTTTTTGCGAGATAACAAAATTTTAAATTTGTACAGTGTATTTTTATTTAAAAAATGAATGAATTTGATCATAACTATGGCTAGATGCATTATAGCACAATTATCATAACGCATAATCAAACTGTCAGAAGTTGTTAATAATCTTTGTATTAAAAAGTGGCATATATCACATCCATCATTACAAATTTTAACTTAGTAAACATAATAGCCGTGTGCATTTTATGAAGCACTAAAGCACATTTTGACGCGATGTACAACTATGGAAGAAAATAAACTCATCTTTAAATTTTCTATAGTATAGTAGGAAATCATGTGGATTGGATACATATTTTACGAAATAACACATAATAATAATAATAATAATATCATATATTTTGTGGGTCTTTCCTACATGGATATGTTTTTTATTTTTATTTGTATGTTTTTTGTATTGTTGTTATTTACATGTTTTGTGTTTATACAATTGTTTATTGGATGAGGTGAGTTGTTGATGTATATGTTGTTGTTGAGAGTAGTTCTCGCAGTAAATTGCAAGTGTCAGTAGAGTGATGTGTGAAGTTGAATATTTGAAGTTGGATGTTGTGTTTGAAGTTGACAATTTGAAGTAGTGTGTTTGAGTCTCTATGTTTGCATACGTGTTTGTAT
>JAODAC010041844.1:0-11716 GCA_027575185.1 Mimaenictus wilsoni | reverse complement strand
ATTTTTTACTAGACACAGAAGCGAATAATGAAGTAGACATGATGAAACAAATTAAAAGAAAAATATAAAAACTATTTTATTTTGGTACACCCTATGTAGTTTATACAGGGTGTATCAAAGTAAAAAATATATAAACAAAAAAACGGACCTAATTTAACATAATTGTTTTCTTAGGTTACAATCCGTATTTGCAAATTTAGAATTAGTGTTTTTTTAATCACTTTTTCCTTGTCAAAATAATTAAAATGACCCTGTATATACTATTATCTAAAGTATGGTATAAGGCTTAAACATGAATATCATTCTTTATCGCGCTTATCAAAGTCTTTGGAAATCAACCTGTCAACTGTTTCTCAGCTCAAAAGCAACGCCGGCGAATAAACAATGCAATTTTCGGCTAAACTGTCGGAAATTACTCCTCGAATTGCAATTATAATTTATGAGCAAATCATGATGAACAATACGACGACAGCGTGAAAAATTAACGCCTCCTGATTGCCATTCAGATGCGTTCTACGCGATCTAATTTATATTTTATTCTAGACATAGAAGCGAATAATGAAGTAGACATGATGAAACAAATTTAAAAAAATATAAAAACCATTTTATTTTGGTACACCCTATGTAGTTTATACAGGGTGTATCAAAGTAAAAAATATATAAACAAAAAAACGGACCTAATTTAACATAATTGTTTTCTTAGGTTACAATCCGTATTTGCGAATTTAGAATTAATGTAATTTCTCTTAATCATTTTTTCTATTTCAAAATAATTAAAATGACCCTGTATATACTATTATCTAAAGTATGGTATAAGGCTTAAACAAGAATATCATTCTTTATCGCGCTTATCAAAGACCTCAGAAATCAACCTGTCAACTGTTTCTCAGCTCAAAAGCAAAGCCAGCGAATAAACAATACAGGGTGTCTTCTTATTTTTTTTTCTTACCATTTATATTATTTACTAGACACAGAAGCGAATAATGAAGTAGAAATGATGAAACAAATTAAAAAATATATATAAAAAACATTTTATTTTGGTACACTCTATGTAATTTATACAAGGTGTATCAAAGTAAAAAATATATAAACAAAAAAACGGACCTAACTTAACATAATTGTTTTCTTACGTTACAATCCATATTTGCAAATTTAGAATTAGTGTAAATTTTTTTAAATCACTTTTTCTTTATCAAAATATTTAAAATGACTCTGTATATACTATTATCTAAAGTATGGTATAAGGCTTAAACAAGAATATCATTCTTTATCGCGCTTATCAAAGTCTTTGGAAATCAACCTGTCAACTGTTTCTCAGCTCAAAAGCAACGCCGGCGAATAAACAATGCAATTTTCGGCTAAACTGTCGGAAATTACTCCTCGAATTGCAATTATAATTTATGAGCAAATCATGATGAACAATACGACGACAGCGTGAAAAATTAACGCCTCCTGATTGCCATTCAGATGCGTTCTAAGCGGCGGCAATTATTCGCCAAAGGCCCCACGGTCGGCCTAATAACGGGATCTCATTTTCGCGATTTGCCCCTGCTCCCGGTTTTCGCATTCATTGCGCATTCCCGCCTGCCGGTTGTAACCCGCGCTGGGAGCAGTTAGCAGACGAATTATTATATATAATTCGCATATTTCGCCAAGCCAAGTAAAACATCGCGCTTAGGGTCGCGAGGGATGCGCTAACGAATCAATTATTAAACTGGGTGGTAAGATTTAGTCTTAAACAGTGCTGCATGCTTTCCGTCTACCCGGAAAGCGTGACCCAACCATCCTCCTCTAGCCGCCGCCGTCTTCTAGGGTTAATCCGAAAATGTTAGTCAGTAGCGACTCGTCTAGCGGAAATGTGATTACCAGGACCCTTCAAAATGTAATATTAAATGAATTGTTAATAAATGATGGAATAAAACATATGGTTTCATTGCAACACCACTTGTTCGGATATTTTTATATATCAATGTCACTAACAGGATGTTCTACGGCGAGTATTTAGGGTAATTAACTCATTTTTTTTCTAAAAATATATTTGTACGTCCCTGACTTACACTTAGAATTTGAGTTTAAAGATTTAAGCGTTTTTACTAGTTCTATTACACTCCTGAGTAACACAGGTGAATAAAAATGGTTAAAATTTGGATAATACTTCTTTCTACCTATACAGGGTATGGCAAAAATATAACCAGTTATTTCAAATTGTCTTCATATAAACTTTCTTTCGTAACACAGGCTTTTAAATTGTTTCGAATGGCATTATTCAAAAAAATGTTAATTATACGGGGTGTTTGTTTATACAGGATGTTCTACTGCGAGTTTTTAGGGTAATTAACTATTTTTTTTCTAAAAATATGTTTGTACATCCCTGACTTACACTTAGAATTTGAGTTTAAAGATTTAAGGGTTTTTACTAGTTTCTATTATACTCCTAAATAACATAGGTGAATAAAAATGGGTAAAATTTGGATATACTTCTTTCTACCCATACAGGGTGTGGCAAAAATATAACTAGTTATTTCAAATTGTCTTCATATAAACTTTCTTTAGTAACACAGGCTTTTAAACTATTTCGAATGTCATTATTCAAAAAAATGTTAATTATACGTGGTGTTTGTTTATGCAAGATGTTCTACTGCGAGTTTTTAGGGTAATTAACTCATATTTTTCTAAAAATATGTTTGTACGTCCCTGACTTACACTTAGAATTTGAGTTTAAAGATTTAAGGGTTTTTACTAGTTTCTATTACACTTCTGAGTAACACAGGTGAATAAAAATGGTTAAAATTTGGATGTACTTCTTTCTACCTATACAGGATGTGGCAAAAATATAACTAGTTATTTCAAATTGTCTTCATATCAACTTCCTTTAGTAACACAGGCTTTTAAACTATTTCGAATGCCATTATTCAAAAAAATGTTAATTATACGGGGTGTTTGTTTTTACAGGATGTTCTACTGCGAGTTTTTAGGGTAATTAACTCATTTTTTTTTTCTAAAAATATGTTTGTACGTCCCTGACTTACACTTAGAATTTGTGTTTAAAGATTTAAGCGTTTTTACTAGTTTCTATTACACTCCTGAGTAACACAGGTGAATAAAAATGGTTAAAATTTGGATATACTTCTTTCTACCTATACAGGGTGTGGCAAAAATATAACTAGTTATTTCAAATTGTCTTCATATAAACTTCTTTTAGTAACACAGGCTTTTAAACTGTTTCGAATGGCATTATTCAAAAAATTGTTAATTATACGTGGTGTTTGTTATACAAATAACTTTAAAATAATGAAAAAATATATATGAAATGAAATTATGAATATCCAATTGAATCATCAATTTTTTATTGACCCGAGTTCTGAGGAATACATATAAAAAGAAAATATTAAGTTTTTGAACGTATTTGAATGCACCTGTGCATTATACAGGGTGTTTCAACAATATTACTAGTTAATTATAATTCTCTTATAAGTTACTTTAATAGTTTTTCCACGTTTCATATACTGTTATACTAAAAAGTTAATAATTATACAAGGTGTTTTCATATAAATTTTACATTATGTATCGACTTTTATAGTTCTTAAATAAAATTATCAATACTCAAAATGAAAATACAGGTTCTCTATAATTCTCTATAGCAGAAAACAAAATTACAAGGTGTTCTTTTTCAAGGTTTTAAGCTGAAATTGTTTGTGTCCTTAATCCTGAGGTATAAATGTGATTAAAATCTATTAACAGGTTGTTATTACTATCTATGCGGTTCTGAGTGTCACAGGCGATTGAGAATAGTTAAAATTTGGTGTACTCCTCTTGATATATACAGGGTGTGACAGAAATCCAAGCAGTGATCTCAAATTTTCGTCACTTAACCTTCCTTTAGTTAGACAAACTATTGAACTGTATCGAATTGCATGATAAAAAAACTTTAATTATACAGGGTGTTAGTTTTACTATATGTGTTCCAAAATCTTCAAAATGTACAGAAAAAAAATAGTATTCAAAATAAATAATTCCTAAATACAATTACATATATACAAGGTGTTATCATTTACGTATTGAAGCTGATTTAAAAATTTCGAGGTCATGGTCCTGACTAATAAATGTCAAAAAATGTTAAGATTTTGAATGTATTTCAATGTATCTGCATATTACACAGGGTGTTTTCAAAACTACTACTTAATTTTAATTTCTGGTCATATTTTTCATAAGTCTACTTACTCAGTGTGTTTTCATATAATTTTTGAATGTTTATTTATATAATTCTCTGCAGGAGTCAACAAAATTGTATATTTTCAAAGTGTTCCCGACTAAAATTGCTTGTGTAAAAAATCTGCAGTATACATAAATAACGATAAATATCTATGATGAATTAAAATTTTGTACAGGGTGTTCAAAATTATATTAGCTACTAATTTTACATTTCTTCGAGAACATATTTTCATAACTTATTTTGGAGGATATTAACGTTTCCGACACCAACATTCTAGAAGTTAGAAATTGTACAGGGTGTTTTGAGGAAACATTGAAATATTGCAGAGAAACTATGAATCTCAAATAAAATTATTAATATTCAAAATAAGCAGTACCTAAATAAAATTGCATATATACAAGGTGTTATAATGCACAGATTTAAGATGATTTAAAAATTTCGTGCTCATTGTCCTGACTAATATATGTCAAAATATGTTAAGGTTTTGAATGTATTTCAATGTCTGCATATTATACAGGGTATTTCAAAAACTACTGGTTAATTTTAATTTCTTCATGATCATGTTTTTCATAGATTTACTTATACTGTGTGTTTTCATATAATTTTAAAAAGCTTTATATAAAACTCTTTATAGGTGTCAACAAAACTAATATCTACTAATGTCTTGGTGTTTCAAAATGTTGTACAGGGTGTTCAAAATGCAAGCAGCTACTAATTTGAATTTTCTTCATGAACATATTTTCATAAGTTACTTTTCCATCACCAACATACTGGAAGATAGAATTTGTACAGGGTGTTTTAAGACAACTGTAAATTATTGCACGGAGATTTTTATAAATTTAGTGGTACTAATATTAAATTGTGTTGGGCTTTGTAATTCTCAAAGATGAGCAATACATAATCCAAATTGTCTATAATTAAAGTAATATTTCCAAGCAAATTTTAAATTTTAAATAATCGTGTAAAATTCAGGTTATATCGAAAGAATTTTAATTCTACCCTTCAAAGTGACTCACAAAGTTATGTATAACACACACATTTTGTAACTATGTAAATAAATCAAATCTGAAAAAATTCGGAATACCCAGTACAGACCCTATGTACTGGGTATTCCAAATTATTTTCAAGTAAAACTTTGATTTTTAAGAGTGAACAAAAGGCTGTAAAAATATATATAAAAATTCTAAACCCAGAAACGTCTGTAAAACGAATTGCAGGTGCATAATCACAATGAAAAAAAATATTTTCAGGTGTGTTTTAAGTTATACAGCATTAAATCCAAATCTTCTAATTTCAATGATGTTCAAATAGTAAAATTTGAAAAGTTTAATAATTTATTGTTAGTAACTCATTTCTATACACTCTAAACCTTCCAAGAGCAGCTACATAAACCTTGGTTGCTATACAGGGTGTTGCAAAAGTAATTAAATAATAAAATTTACCATAATATATTTGGTCACATTTTATATCTTATATTATTACTATAAATTTTTAAAACTAAATTAATGTTTTTTTTTCTTCCATTTAAGAATACTTATGAACATTATAGGTATTTTTCAAAATCTCATTACATTATTTTTCAATCAGACTTTTAGGAGAATGATGAACGAGTCGCCACTGATGTTAACATAGCAGTAGAATAGTCGTTTTTGGCATACATTCGCGTACATGTTATGGTCGTACGTGCAGTGTAATGAGGCGTGTTAGGAGAGGGAACAAAGATCCTGGAGCGCGGTCGAGGCCCGGAGGCAGGATATGTGTGTGTGTGTGTGTGAGTCTGTTTCTGTGTGGTCAAGCAAGATCGCTGGGAAGGCAGGTGGGATGATGGGGTCGTTGCGCATTGTTTATATTATATTACATTGCGCGTAGTAAATGCGGATGTGCGCCCCGTTTTGCATTTAAATATACCTTGCATAGTTGAGGATGGCCAAGCGTTGGCGTGATGTGTGTATACTGACCTCGAGGAAAACGGTGACCCACACGACGTTGAACACACAGAAGAAGGGCACAGCTTCGGCGCCCACGACCAGCTGCAGGCAGCCGAGGAATAAGGGGATGAGCAGCGCTGTTGTGTAGAAGCCCAAGAATGTAAAGTACAGGCAGATCGCATCGCCAAAGTATTCCCGGATTTCAGCTGGAAAAATATACACATACCTTTTTTTTTGAACATATTAGTAAACTCATTAGTAAGAAACGGGTTAATTACTTATAATATAGAAGGGCTATACGCAACCCAACTCGCATGAATTTACTCAGAGACTTCTAATCTCTTCAGTCTATTTACTAAACAGTGATCTATTAACTAAAAAAGACGACCAGACCCAAATAAATTTGAACACTAAATGTTCCCTTCAATCATCATCTCTATCCCTTCAAACCTTTAGTTCTATCCCCGATCGCCTTTATTAAGCACAGACATACATTTTCATTAGTGATATTGAAGGCTAGTTCCAAGAGGGAAAATTGAACAAGTGTCGACTTCTTTAGAGGCCCACATTGACACTCCCCCTTCGGCCCCAACCAACACTAACTCATCTTGTCTGATTCGCACAACGCGTTCAACACGCTCAGTTCAACGCGTAATAACAGTTAGGACATTTTAACAAACGACATGGAGACAACGACTTACGTACCAGGCCTTACGTGCGACAGCCGACCCTCGGGAAACCAGAGGGCGAAGCCCAAGTGTCGCGGATTAGTAACGGGAGGCTCCCGACCCTCAAAGCGTCTCGGAGACAAGATGCGACCACCAGAGTACTAGAGTCCCACTTACATTTTACGCATGCATACATTGATTAGGTAGCTTGTGGTGTTGGTTGGAGATGGGAGACGACACCACAGAATGGCGGAGCGGGAATGGGAAGTGTCGGGTAGAGAGCGCCAAACGACAAATGTCTTGACGTCAATTCGGTGGCTGACAAACAAGTGGCGCATTCAAGTTTTCACTTGGAGACTCTGCCAGGAGCAGATAAAGATCGAGGAACTCCCGGAGGGTAAGTTTTAGGGAGGATCTATCAACAGTCAAATCGAGTGTACGCTAATGAAAATTAATTAATTACTAGTGTTGTTGTTTATATCGTCTACTTAAATATAAATAAAATTTGTTTGGTTTAGAATCATTTAGTTAGAGTTGTGGCGGTCACTAAACCCCGTTTCCACACAAAGAATGAACAAATATCAACATCCTCCGAAATCGTAATCATCCAGACATAAACATAATGCTGAGGCGTCGAAATCGTCACCGCGAGAACTCTTGCATTTCCGCGGTGACGAACAAAGTATTTTTTCGGTCACTAAACCCCGTTTCCACACCAAGAATGAACAAATATCAACATCCTCCGAAATCGTAATCATCCAGACATAAACATAATGCTGAGGCGTCAAAATCGTCACCGCGAAAACTCTTGCATTTCCGCGGTGACGAACAAAGTAATTTTTCGGTCACTAAACCCCGTTTCCACACCAAGAATGAACAAATATCAACATCCTCCGAAATCGTAATCATCCAGACATAAACATGATGCTGAGGCGTCGAAATCGTCACCGCGAGAACTCTTGCATTTCCACGGTGACGAACAAAGTATTTTTTCCATTAATCCTGGGCGGTCAACGCCACTAGCACCGCGACCAGCTTTAATCTAATCTATTGTGCATGGACCAATACTATGGGTCAATAATGAAGAGAACCTTTGAAAAGGCTGGAGCGACTTCCCTTTGATTTTCAGCAAGGCTTAGCTGCTCGTTGCCTGGCAAAGAAAGTCTTTCCGGTGCTAGGGATGCACAAGTGCAGGGTAGGTGCTCGGTTAATTCCACCTCCGACTTATAGTGTGCAGCTTGTGAGGTCGCCTGTGCCAATGTTGACTAGATGGTACAAGACCTCGGCATGACCTATCAGTAGGCTAACAAGTGGCCTAATATCGCTTTTCTTCAGCTTTATAATTTCTTGGGCTCTATTGTGTGATACATCTAACAGCCTCTTGGCCTGCCTGCGACCCTATTTGTCCCTCCAGGCGGTCTTGTGATTAGCACGATGCCAATTCTTGATCCATTCCTTCACTCTAGACCTTGATAGTCCACCGGTTGGTTCAGGGTCATGGATGGTGAGAACATTTTTGCAGTCCCAAGTTCCCCTTGACTTACACTGCTCATCACGAAGACCCATTAGTACCGCTTCATAGTCTGTCATGATATAGCTGCGTTTACCCTTGTAGAGCTTATTAAGATACTGCTGGGCACATGCCTCTATAGCCAAGATTTCTGCTTGAGTTATGGACGAGGCCTTACCAACGGCAATGGATTCGTTCCTGTGTGGAAGTAATGGTCGCGTTATCACCTCCATCTGTGATGCCCTCCTGGAGCATCACAGGCGACCAATTTCCCACAAGCATCAGTTCGGCACCGAAGTCCATCATCAGCAGCCAGTCCGTTACCTGCGAGTCCGTCGTCATCAGCAAGTCCGTCATTCATACATGGTATCTCTTTTATTCTACCACAACGACCGTAAAGACTCATTTAGTTTTCCTGTATTTTTCGTAGTCATACCAAACTTCCTCATAAGACAAGTTTGAAGCAACAATCTATCAAAATATCTATCCACGCATCCCAAATGAAGATTAATTAACTATTAATGTGAGAACTATCGATTGTTTAGAGTCCCCAGTTAATGTTTCAATCCACGGAGGAGTTTCAGGAGCTCGAGGAACTAGATACTAAATTTTATCACCCATGCCGTGATTAATATTAATAGCGACGTGAAATTTCGTTAGGGTTTACTTTCATTAAGCACGATTGAGTTAAGCGTCGCATAAATTTAATGCACGATATAACTTGCTCTATTCCCAAACCGAAATACCTACAAACCTGGAATTCCTGCATAAATTCAGCTCTATTAAATTTGATATTATATCCCTCCTGGCTACAAAGGTGGATTAAGAGACTATGATATGCACATTAAAGTTTTATGGGTATGATCTTTGCTTCTTAAGGTTAAGTAGGGATTAACGTAACAAAAGGTTTTTCCTTTTAGCCTAGATTATAAATGAAGGAGAGGATATGTCTTAAAAATTTAATATTTTGTTCTCCTTTATATTTTTTTGCATAATTTTTATTAAAAGACTGGAAAATACAGTTTGCTATTCTGCGACGTCCCTTGGAAACTTGTAAAATGAAGAAATACGTTTTATTTAGACGATTAGGCAGTTTAAGAAGTTCTCCAAGGACAAGTTTGGTGAGATAGCAACAATCACTTAACTGGCCTTGACACAACTTACCACAAGGTAACATTTGATTCTTTTATATCAGTATTTTCTAACGTTGGACACACAGAGGCAATTTGACACGACACTCATTGGTAATGAGGACTATTGGGATAGGTATGTGTAAAAGGTATCAGTATCGACTCACGAGTGGTCCAGAGGCAGGACGTCCCCTTTTATTGCAAATTTTAAAATCGACTCGGACAGGCTGAATGCCTTCTCCGTTTTGTGCCGTCATCTCGTCAGTAAATTGTCTTACGGTTTCAGCCTTAACCTCTCCAAAATTCTTATGCCGCCCCTATCTGATTAAGGGGAATTTAAATAAAGTGATGACGATGTGTTCACGAAGAGATCCATGAAACAACTTACTTTATTTTTTATTAATACCAGAACTATCGATACATACTAATGACTTAACTTACTAATGGCGCATGACGTCGCGATAGTAAGAGTCTGACCGATAACGACTTTATTTGCAAGTACGGACCTCTAGCTAATTGCCACGATATCATAGCCGATTCATTCAAATTCGCAAACATTCAGTTATATAAGTTAAAAAGGTTACTGTAGACATTATCATTCAGCCGGCACAAAACGGAGAAGAACAAATGAAGAGATCTTAGATCATAGAATTAGCTGCGAATATTACAACGAATAAAGAAACGCAGAATAAAATGGCTTGAAAATGTATGGAGAAAAAATGATACAGATCCAGTTAAACACATAATCGATTGGCGGACAAACGCACGGCACAGAAGATGATGACCCATAATCACTTGGATAAAAGAAATGGAGAAAGATCTGGAAGAGTTAAGGGTGAAAACTGGAAGGAACAAGCCATCGATAGAGAAATGTAGAAAGCGATCTTTACCTACAAGAAAGATCGAATTAATCTACCTAACGATAAAGATTTTTAAAAACTCAAAATGAGTTGATGTACCCGAGAGGGTGAAGAGCAAAATATATAAGGTAAAGCATGCTATAATATAGGTTAGGAAACACTAGTTTAGAAAATAGTTGTTCTTCGGCTACAAAGAACAAGGTTGTTGCTACGATTAGTTCAACTTTCTATAAAGAATTTCTTGCTCCTTGATATTACCTGGAACCTTCTTAAATCCTGAACTATTTCCTTCGGTATAGTGCAACGCCTTGGGTAGTCGTTAATTCGGAAGTCATTCAATCAGCAATGAGTTAGTCAGTTCGGACTTAATGTGCAAGCTAGTATGTCACTAGTTGTTCGGTCGTGCGTTCTTTCACTGTGTAAAATTTAGAAGTGTATAAGAGGTTCTTGTGTTAAATCAATAGATTGTTATGTTAAAACTGTTCGTGTGTTATGTGAGTGTTCATCACCTTGAAGCCATCCCCATAGTCTTACTCCCCACAGCCACGAGTGAAGTACCAGCACGAGAAGGTACCTGTTTAGTTTGAATAGCCATGTCCAGCCAACGAGTAGAGAAATCACCAACGATCTCTGAATCGTCCTCGCACGGTCCAGAGATGTCCATCGATAAATGTTAAGTACCATTTATAAGTATCCCCGGTACAACGCGGTAGCATGTCGAGCGAGAGTTGCAAAAAGCCAAGCGAGTAAACTCCTAAAAGAAAACCCCCATGCGAAAACTACCGCTACATCTGGTGAAGATCACCAAAACACACCTAACGCCACATTTGGTGGAACGTATAAGTATTCCCGGTCCCTAATGTCACAATATGCTTCTTAGAGAGTCCCTTGACGCGATTCGCAGAGAGTCTAGTAACACCTTTCATGATCTCGTTGAATACTAGCTATACTGCACTAATATATTTGAGGACTAATATACTTTAATGCCACAGGAGAGCGACTATAAGTTATTGTTAATATTTATTCGATTATGTTAAACATCGTATTCCATAGTACCTTGTGAAATTCTCAAAACCAGACTTTGATAAAGGCAAATGTCGAATTTAAGAGCTATGACTGGCTAAGTTCGTTCGTTAGTTCAAGAGGTGAATATGAATACTCCATGTATAACTGTAATTTCTCATAATTTTAGAGACAATATTTCCGTAACTAGAAATTCCCCAGAACACTTCTTAAAATATCAGAGTGGTTACAAGGGTATATTCCACCAACTACTATATATTTCCTATCCTCAATCATTTCTAGGCCGTCATAAGGCCGTCGTCAGACAAATTATGACATATGCATCGGAAACAAGAGCAGAAACAAGCAAGACAAAAAGGATGATGGAGACCACCGAAATGAGAA
>JAODAC010041833.1:0-11717 GCA_027575185.1 Mimaenictus wilsoni | reverse complement strand
AGATAAAAATGTATTCCAGGCTGAAGGACCAGTTAGGTCGATGGCCAGGTCTCCGGACCAAATACATTATTATTTATAACCATATTTAAATATCAGGTCTTAATTGATATAAAGTGATACAAAAGAAGATACATTATGTAAAAATCTTCATTCAATTGTTTTAGAATGTAAAGTAAAAATACCCACGTTTCAACAAAATTAATCTACGATAATTCATAAAAGTACATCACATTATCGCATTATGTATTTCAAATAACTTATGATTATGTCTGCACTGTCCAGGTTAATCCTCCTGTTTATATTAACTGGGTCATTAATAAAGTGTTGGTTTACGATTATGATGATTGTAGCACCATCGTCGACGATCAGAAGTTATATTTTTAATTAAAAGTTAATGCAGCGATGAAGCTGCGATTGTGAGTGCTCTGCAGGTTGTGTGTGTACGAGTGTGAAATCACATAAGTAGCCGCTGATTAACATATAATCACGCATGGTCGCCGCGTGTAATTTGAGAGAGTTTATAAATATATGGGGAGATGAAGAAGAGCATGTCGGTGTCGGCGAAGACATAAGAAAGCACATCATGGAAAGATGAATTAAATGAGGTTGAATTCATGCAGGAGAGAAAAAAGAAACCAGAAATGGTCATGCTCAACTCGCCGATATTAATTTTGTGGATATCAAGTTATGTTTTATGTATTATATATTTTTTTCAATTTTTGCATAACCTAACCTAACTTAAACTAACATAACCAAAGCTGTACTAATCCAATATAACGTGAACTAACCTGACCTACTCGTGATATAAACTTGTTCTTGTTCTGTTCTTTGACGGGCTACAGATAGACCCGCGTCCCCTATGTCATGGTCCTCCACATCTCAAAATCTCACACAATGAGCTCTCCTAGGTTGCGAAATGTTTCGCTGGCCGCCCAAATATGTTCGACGGATCCCAGGTTGCATTTCCCTGTTCTAAATGATCCAATCAAGGTCTCAATTTTAAAGTGTAAGAAAAATGTTGATAACAATCTTAAAAGTGAATTTGGAATTGTATTACAAGCAATTAAACTTTTTTTACACTCGTGTCTCAAACACCGCATTGAAAGAACAAACCGAAAAGAATTTATTCGAACTGATACAACGATAACAAAAGTGATAAAACGCCACAAAAGATTAAGTTTTACGACTGCTATTACAATTTACCACACATTTTCCAGAAAAAAGTCATTCCTCATACTTTATATTCCACCGAATTCTATACGGAAATATTACCAGAATTACCTCCTATTTTTGAGATATATTACCCTTGCACGAAAAGCATGACTTTTGGAGAAAAAGAATCCCCGAGGGACTTAAAATTTGACTTATTTTTATCCCTTGACCACGCCGTTTGATCTGCGGGTGGTCACAACAAAACCAACGGTACGTTTCCTCGGGTGTCTCAAATATCTACGGCGTCGCCCTTTTTATGCCTTTTTCACTGTTTGTCCAACATGCTCGGCAGGCTTATCATCTGGCCCTATCTCAAATTAAAAGCGATTCAGAGAAACACGCGTGGGACGATCAAAACGCATCCTCACCCTCCACGAACGAATACGAACGAATACGTACGGATGACAATAGTGGCCAAGACCAGTGAGAGTGAAAAGAAATTGAATCAGTGGCGGGTCGTTTACAATTTTTTATGGGGGGCAAGATTAATGTTTAAATTTCATTCTATTTTTATCTTTCCTCAGATACTTGATCTAATGATTAGGGGTATGAATGTTTTAGATCAATCAATATTTTTTTGGCAAAAAGAAGATTGCTACTTATAGCCTTAAGAAGAAGGGGTGTCAAAATTTCTGAAAGTATCAATGGTTTTTGGTATTGAAAGTACCGAAACTTGAAAGTATTGATACCAAGGCATCGATGAAAGGAAACGTGGTCAAGCGATTTTCTCTCCAATGTCCTAAAAAAACACGCAAGTCGCTTGAATAGGAAGTTCAAGGCTTTCCAACTTTTCGGATGTTGCCACCCTTTTTGGGGGGTATATAAATCTGTTTTCGTGGTGATTGTTCTCATTACCTTCGTGCATCTTGCGTTTATTTTGGTGTAATTCGTCTCCATTAGCGTTTTCTTTCTCCAATCTCGAATTCCTTATTCCATCAGGTCCCTTTCAACGTCCTGTATGCATGACCTTCTTGGAAGGCCCAGAAGGTTCTTTTGTTTGATGGTGCCCATCCCAATCTTATGGCGCTATTTTCGTTTTATTCTCTGTTTTGTTTTTAAATTGGATTAATGATGGTTTCCCGCAGTACTTTTTCCTTTACTTCTTTGTTTGTCTTCCATGTGTTTGTTTCATCCTCTTCTATAGGTTGCCATTGAAATGTAATACCGATAGGTATCGACTTGAAGTTTCGACACTTGTCGATATACTTCTACTTAGAACGGATTTGTGTGGTCAATTTTACAACGGAGAACTTTTCCAATAAGGTTAGGGTCATAATGTATTTTGGAAGATCTTACCACCACAGTGGTAAACGAGCCGCTACTGAATTAAAATGAATTCACCCAAGATTTATTTACACCACCATCAAAGCCACAAGTCATAATTTACATTTAATATGTCAAACTAAACCCTTTTCGCCCCTCTAACTATTACCAGTTGTGAGGGTCAGGCGAATCAGAAAGGGAAGAAACATTTGACGTCTACGCCTTAGGTTTACTCACAGAAGCGCCGAGTGCAACGTAATTCCCGCATGAAATAAATAATTGTAAGTAATTTATGTTATGATCGGAATTAAAACTGGTAATTATACCCGTAATAATGGAAGAATTGATTTATCGCTTCGCTGTATGTAACGCTCAGATTTCTATTTTCCAATAGAAGAGTAATAAACGTGCGTGTAACAAACACATATCAGAACATCAGAGGAGTTATTTCGATTTCCGACAATCGCTTATATTTACTCCGCGCTTTGCTTATTTATATAGGCTATCACCTAGCGTGCAGGTTTTCACTTGCTGCTCGCTGGCAATTCTTACAGCTACCTACCCGAGGTGTAGATTGGGTTGCGAAGCGTCGAGTATGCCGAATGAAAGCCAACAATTTGCGCATCACTGTCAGATACTCCTTGTGGGAAGCTGAAACGGCTGCAAGGCGCTGCCAACCCGATTTATTTCCGGGATATAAATTTTAGCTTATAATAATATTGCTTGGGTCTGTCGTTGTTTGAAATCTAGCGCCATGTTTGCGTCGCTTTATAAAAATCATCTTATTTTACAGCAGATCTTCTATTACACTTTACAATTGAGTGATTTGTGGTGACGTTTAATCGAATATGACTTTATTTATGGATGTCATTATTTCATAGATTGCTCATAATTTGGTTTTCATAAGTAAGTGACATTTACAAGTACTTAGGATAAGTGTCAATCTGAATGCAGCGCCATCTGTGGAAAATTTAATTAAATTCCGTGTAATTTTACAGACGAATTTTTATTATTTATTGCAAATGATTAATCTCAAGACCTTCGTAGAAATTTCATGTATAATTATATCACACATGTCTGTTTGATTTCAAAATATAGAGTCATCTGTTGTTAAACTTAAAAAGCTTTGAGTAAGTCATGCGTATACAAAGATACGCCTTTAACAAGATGTTTTTAGAGTTTTCTGAGAAGGATGCCCCGAGATTTATCCGAAATTCTAACCGTCCACCTTTTTTAAGCTCACTGACGCCACGTGATGCTCATTTATTGCCTGTTTGTTTTCAGCCTTTGTCTGGGATGGCTGCACGCCTCGAATCTTCATTATATGATTTCGTTTTTTTTTGACGACGTTTGTTCTGAAAGGAGAAGACTGATATAGATACTCTGTTAGAAGGTGGTTATTATGTTCCCACCTGCTTATCACTTTTATGACATTTACTTTATTTTATTGCTTTTATGTGTATATTAATGGTAATTTTATGATGATGTTTTCGTTGTTGTTGTCTTTATTATTAACCATTAATTGTCGTTTAATTAAAGCAAACAGCTGATTATAACGAGATATAAATTAAATATTTTTGAGAGTTAAGACTCTTTAATCTATTTTTGACATTATTATTCATTGTGTTAAAGAAAAAGTTAGTTAATACTATTCGTTTATTTTTGTGGCAAATTGTTTAAAATATAAAATATTTCAATATCAAGAGGCTGCAACTTTAGTAATTTAATGATCTGAATAAAGTTCGTCAAAGAGAATCGTGAATTTCTGGTTGTCTAATCAATTTTAGGCAATCTGAAGATCTAAAACAACCAATATAGGCTTTGGCTGAAAGGTTTTCACAACGAAAGGAAACAAAAATATAAACACGATATTTGTTCAGCGCTGTGATCTGGTCGCCATAAATATTTGAATTTGGCTTCCTGCGCGCCAAGATAACGAGCCGAGGTGGCGCTACTGAGCGTCGTTTTAGGGCGAATTTAGTCTGGCGCGCCCTCGGCTCGATCACAGATCATATAAGATGGCCCACTCTGGCCGGTTTGTTTGGATTAAGCAGCGCGCCAAATGACAGCGGGAAAAACTAAAATCGAAAATATGCAACCATCACATAGGATATATCTATATCCCAATAAATTCAATCATAACAATTAAAAATAATTCAACAAGCTAAGCATATTTGTTAGAGACATTTATTCTCACAAAAAAATTACAACTAAAATTGTAACAAAACAAAGAACGGAACTTATTATCACATGTGTAGACTTATCGTTAGTGTATTTAGTCAATGCAATTTTACGTTGCCGCATAACACTATTAGAGCTATTCAATGTTTTATTTCACTGCTAGTTATGCCAATATATCACAGTCAATAGCACTGCACTAGCAACATGAATAATACGGTCGAAGAAAGTCACACGCCACAATACTTTACATAACATAAAGTGCAAGAAATTACATTGCATGATCACAAACGCCACATAAAAACGGTTGACATTGGAATGAGGAGGTTAGAATCCATAGTTTACGACCATCGGTAATTTTCGTATGATTCGGTCATGCTCGCGATTTCGGTAAACGCCGGTGCTGTCACAATCGTCGGCAGGATGTGGCCGTACCGCCACTTCCTCTCATAGGCCTCCCCCTCATAATTACACCACACCCCCTGGGCTCGATCTAGTTCTTGTCTGACCTTGCCGCGAGTAGGTGGTGTGTTCAATAAATGTTTCTTAAGTTTACTATTTTGTCGTTGTGAGCCCGTCGGAAAGAACCTGCACCGAGACGACTTAGGTGGTTGGATAATTGTATGAATAAAATTATCATTAAAACATTTCAAGATTCAACAATAAAAAATTAAAAAATCCATATGCAAATATGACTATATTAAAAATAATTAGACACTAAACCATAGCATTTTATTGAGCATACCCCTTTAAGGATACTTTTAATTAAATACCTCAAAAGTGAGAGTTAGGTGGAAAAAATGAAATCAGAAATACTGAAGAATGTATTAAAAAAAAAACGCAAATACCCTTGGTGAAAGAATTAGGAGACACTATGAATTATACAGAAAATTTCAAGCAAATTAAGAATTTTTTAATTAACTAATCACCGGTTGATAAATATGCTTTTCTGCTGGCTGTATATTTCATTAAATATTCACGACAAAATCTCGTTGATTAAATTAAAATCTCTAATTGCGCGCGCGCGAGCCGCCATAACGTCAATGTAAAATCACAATTAAAAAGAAAAAGTACGCATTTCTAACGAGACACGTCGGGCTGACATGGCGCACGAGCAGGCACTTTATTGCATTTTTACGCGAAATTAATCAATGCGGCGCGGCGTAATCCTAATCCTAATGAAGCTATCGCAGGAGGAAAGTCGTGCCGTTGCCGCGAACGCCAATTGGAAATCCGAGACGAAATCGACGAAATCGTCCCGCGTAGCTTGCCAATCGTGGAAAAGAATCGAAAAATCGACGTTTCGACATCACGACGCTCTTGCAAATACTCACTAAACCGCCGGTTATGATCTGGAGCGATAGGAAGTCGGCAGATAGAGGAAACACAATACGTTTATTAGTGAAATGTAACGATATTGCATGTATGTATAACCTTTATTGGCATTCCAGCCTCAGTATAACCATTGCACACTTACAACTTAATTCAATAATTAAATAATAACAACGTAACACAGTGAATACATAATCCATAAACTATTTCTATCATAATACAATTATCATCCTAGGATCGCCCTTCTCATTTTGTTTTCTAACGATATTGTATTGTACTTGTATTTGAAATACTTATCTTCGTAAAGAAGTAAGTTTACGAGGATAAGTGACGAGTTGTTATTGTGATGACAGGCGTCATATTATCTAATTGAGCCAGGAAATTATTATGTCCCGACCGGATTTGAATCCACAACTTCCATATTAAAGGTATGATATGATACGAGTCACAACACCACTTCTTCCTTCATATTGTTATTTTGACTGACTATGGCTAAGCTACTATTGACATATCAGGTTGGACAGTTAACCATTGTCAGTATAACCATTGCACACATACAACTTAATTCAATAATTAAATAACGTAACACAATGGATACATAATCCATAAACTATATCTATAACAATACAATTATCATCCTAGGATCGCCCTTCTCATTTTCTTTTCTAACGATATTGTATTGTACTTGTATTTGAAATACTTATCTTCGTAAAGAAGTAAGTTTACGAGGATAAGTGACGAGTTGTTATTGTGATGATAGGCGTCATATTATCTAATTGAGACAGGAAATTATTATGTCCCGACCGGATTTGAATCCACAACTTCCAGATTAAAGGTATGATATGATACGAGTTACAACACCACTTCTTCCTTCATATTGTTATTTTGACTGACTATGGCTAAGCTACTATTGACATATCAGGTTGGACAAACATCAAATTGTATAAAATTATAGGGAAAATGATAATGTCTGCACCGAACCTGAACCCATAACTTCCATATTATAGGTATGGTATGCTACGTGTTACAAAACCAAGACCGGTGAGGTGGGGTTCATCTCCGGTCGATGGCATTATCATTTTCGGTTTTCTATAATATTTTCCATTGGTTGTATAACATATGTCTGGTTATTTCTTTAGGTGGGAATGTCAATGAAAGCTGAGATTAAAACAAAGTATTCTGTAATGTGTATGTATCGAAATGGACTTCGTTGAAAGTTTGTTTACTCCCTCGCACTCCTCCCGTTATATTGTTATTTTGATTGACTGTAGCCAAGCTACTATTGACCCATTAAGACCAACAAGCCCAAAATGTAATGAAGACAGTTAATTGAAAAAGAAATTGATAATGCCACCGACCGGATTTGAATTCATAACCTTCATATTATGGAACGCGTACCTTCCGGTTAGTTTGCGGGTTCAACTTCGGTCGAAGGCATTATCATTTTTCTGTTAGGAATATTTTTCCGTTGGCTGGGTAGATTTGTGGACCACACAGCTCGTCACGGGGCTCGGATGCTTGATTCTTTGTACCGTATAATGAAACGAAGCTCCGAAGAATGCGCATTCTGTAGAGAAACTGATACAGCCGAACACACCTTAAAGATGCAAACATAAGACGGCTAACGTCGGACGCAAAAATCTAATACATGCTAGAAGACAAAAAAAGACAAAAGCAGCAGGTACACTAAGCAGGTTCTAATAGCGAAAACTGAAACGGAAAATGTATTGACATCAGCAACCGGTTACGCTAAATAAGCCAGGCTCCTCTGATGTACCCAAATGGGCAGACCCGGAGAAGGAGAAGAAATTTGCAACATAAGGACATGGGTTGAGCAAAAGAAATCGACTACGCCCTTAAAAACATATAAGTATCAAAGTGGACAACATTGGAAGAAGTTGACTTACTCTGTCACATCTCCTTCTTCATATGGTAATTTGATAAACTGTAGCCAATCTACTACTGACATATCAAGACGAGCAAACACCAATTTGCATTAAAATAGCTAATTGAAAGAAAAAAATGATAATGACACCGACAGGATTAAATCCAACAATCCCCATTTTTCTAGGATTGTACTCTACGAGTTATACCAAAAAGAAGTCCACTTCGATGAGGTTGCCGGTGCAAATCTGGTTGGAGACAGTATATTTTTTTCGGGAAGTCTGGAAGAAAGCTTGGTTTAGAACAAGAAGTCTATAAAATATACGCATTGAATTGGATGTCGAAAACATGTTGTTACTTTGAATGACTGCTATTGACTTATCAAGATGAACACCAAACTGGATTAAATAATTAAGTTGAACCCACAACCTCCGAAGTATTAGTATGATACTCTACGAGTTACACCTCGAATTCATGCAATCCGATGAGTGTCTTGGTTATGTGGCGGTTGCCGATTCCGCTAGGGAGCATTATCATTTTCTATTTAGCTATATATATGGTATTTCTAGATTTGAGTGAACATTCATATTCACACTAGGAGAGGGAAAGTGAATGAAGTCAGTTAAGACGGTAAGTTTCCGCCATTTCCTCCAATAAATTTATATGCTTTCCTGTTGTTGCCAACTTCCTATCCGTATGATTAAGCACATTCAATTCGGCGATGTCTTACGTCCTGATTTGGTCAATAAAGTGCCCTGGAAATCACCTCGAGCGAAATATGCCCCGATGGAAAGTGAAATATTAGACAGACGAAGTTGCGCCGGGTAGACCTCGTATACCACTCGCATTCGTATTGCGCCTCTCTCGTTTGGCGAACAATAACAATGCACGAAACAATAACAATGCTCAATGCGCTGCAGTGCAATATGGCTAACGCCGAAAAGCACATGGCGCATGCGCACGCCGCGCCAGCGTCCATAAATTAGCGCGGCGTGTTCATGGCATGGCGCATGGCACAAGAAAAAGGGAAAATTGGGCCAAATCGTGCTCCACATTTCGTGCCACCTATTATGAGGAATTTATGGCATTAAATTGCACTTTTGTGACAAACTTTATTCGACAAAATTATACGCTTTGCGTTGTTTTATCAATAGCCGGCACGTCCTCGAAAACGATAACTCATAATAGTGCCATTGTGTCGTTCCTTTTCATATTTTTTTTTGCTTAGAAATTATTGAAAGAACCGTATATTAGGTTAAGGTTCAACAATGCGGTTGTTGAGGTTATAATTCGAAATTTTTATGTGCGCTCGCGATTGATGGATGACTCGATATTAATAACCTGGGTCAAGTGTCGGCAAACTATTGAGGCTACGGGTCAAAATCAACCATAATCTGAAGAACCTTTTGGGCTTGGTACATTTCATACAGGAAACAAATTTGAAAAATGCTCAAATATGGTTTGGTGCTTTATTCGTTAAAGTAGTAGTTGAAATTAGTAAATGGGTCACCCGGGTAAATGGGTCATAGGTTGCCTACAGCTGGTCTTGGTATTAAATTTCTCTCAAACAGTCTCACATCGATGGGGTTTGCAATTAACAACGTTTTAAACGCAGACTTACAAAAGAATTCACCTAATCTCGTCGCGGCCAGAAGAAATTAAAATAAGGCGGGCATGACGTTCAACCCCATGCGACGCTCAGTAGCATTAACACTGTTGCCACTTTTGCTCGCATGTACAAGGCGCCAAATTCAAATAATAGAGCCAAGAATTCGTCATATCGTCAAAAATTTTGACAAAAAATATAGTTTGTTCGAAACGTATAGAAAATAAATGTTGATAGATGAACAAAAGTTAGTGGGAAATATCTACTTTAGCTGCAGTTTGCATATCCAAATAAGTATATGTAAAGTTTTTTTCCACTGTAATATCTATCAAAACAATCACCAGCTCAATAGATGATACACCGGCGAGATTGAGCATGATTCGTGGCTTTCGGTCGCGAACACGCAAGGCAATATCAAGATAGGTGGAAAACAATTTATTTTAATTGCGTCCGGAAAAGTGGCCTACGTTCACGGCGCATGTAAATTGGGTTGCATAGCGCCCGTCTGTCGCCCATCACTCGACCCTCATCTGCGCACAGCGGGCGGCCGAATAGAAACAAAACCCATCTAATTGTGCGCAATGTTTGTACGCAAACTCGTCATTAAAATATTACATCAATGTCAGCGCCGTTTGTCGGCGCGTAAACAAGCAAAGCGGGAGAAAAAAAAAAAAGAAAAACCACTCATCGGTTCGTAATCAAGCATAGAGGCGATACGCCCGCTTCGAACAAAAAATGCACAAAACACTTTCTAATTATTCTTGCCAGTCATAAATCACTTTTTCCAATATTGTTTCAAAACTATTTTAACTAAGTGGCTATTAATAAATATATTGGTAATAATCGACTTTGGACAAGTTTTCTCCTGCCGAAGACCGAATAGGTTTGATCGATATTTTCGATCGCATTCCCGATACGCGACTGGCAATAATTCATGCGCCAATGCGACTCACCTTAATCGCACGCAGAAGCATGCTCGCCGGTAGGCAAAATTCGTGCTCGAAGCGCTGCAGGCAGCCGTGGTATTCGCACACGAGCACGTCACGTGCTTGTCGAATGAGGCGCCATCTGGTGTGTATGTAATTCGCGTAGAGGCTACCAAAATGGCGATCGACCAGCGTTGCCATATCGCATCGGTCCTGTAAAGAACAATAACATATTGGAAAACTACTTTCTCAAAAACACTTTTATTGTTGATTTAGCATTAAATGTCATGTAATATGATGCTAAAATTTGTAAAAGAGAAATAGTAATAAATTAATCTCAACTTAAACAATGCTATTTTTTTTAATTTATGTACGAATTTATAAATATTATTGCCTGACTAGTATATTATAAAGGTAGAAAGGTATAGAAGTCCTATTTATTTGTGGTTATTGAAAAGATAAACTTTTTAAGGGTGCAAGCAAACAATAATTTTACAAAATAATGTAGGCAACCAAAGATGCACCAAAATTAAATTGATATACGTGATTTTTTACACTCTAATTTCAGGCAGGATCACAGGAGTAAAAGAAATTGAAATTAAATGAAATTGTCTCAAATATTGTTGATTGAATAAAGGTCAAGGATTATCATTCTCAATCAAATTTGGTGGTACACTGAGATTGAGGTTAAACTGAAATTTAGTCAAATTAACAAGAAGTCCAGCGTTTTAAAAATATGCTTAGTGATACGAATGCCATGTAATATGATTCCAAAAAACACCAAAAAAGAAACGGCAATAAATTCATTTCTACAATAACCTATAAAAGACGCTAATATGTTTAATTGTGTAGGACAGATTGAAAATTATGGCCCGCCGATTGCATTACGAGATAGGAAAGTTCATAAAGTGAAAACGGAACGAAATCGAATCTTGTCCGATGGCTGATTGTGAATTTGAGAATAGAAGACAAATTCGTTGCCATTGTGAAAAGTCACCCACGAATCGATGCAAGTAATACATATTTAGAAAGGCGCCAGCGGAATGAATAAAAGAATAAGGTTACCCAAGAAAAAAGAAATTATGATGTTTCATCATTTGCCGAAATGTATGATTAAAAATAAAGATATAATCTGATATCTAACTTACAGATAGTGCTCATTTGAATTGTGATGAAAACATGTTTGTTTAAATACGATTTGGAAAATTTAGGATATACATATGCTTAGACCACATCAATACGGTAAGAATCATAATAGAACAAAGCGTGGAATGGCGAGCACCACTCTGTATTGTGTTCGTTGACTTTGAAAGAGC